>JAZGTJ010009132.1:0-19836 GCA_036877575.1 Botia almorhae | reverse complement strand
GGGGCCTTAGAATAGCTGACTCATCAATAACAAGTCGATGACACTGAACGTGTCATTGGTCTTTGATGTTACCATGGTCATAGAGAAGCAGTGAGCTCTCATTGGCTTTTGTCCACCCTGCTGGCAAAAGCCAATTTTCTCTCTTTACTACAGCAACCTGCAGCGAGAAGGTCTCCATTATGTGCTACTTGATGAAAAGAGCTTGTAATTTAATTGGACACATTAAAAAAGGCTTTGAGCTCTTACCAAAGGAAAGCGTTTTGTTGTATTTGTAACCTTCATAACTGACATACCTAAAAGACATCTAATACACTTTATTTGATGTGTGATTTCTGTATCGCTAATGTAACTAGTCTTACCAGCATCATCAAATGAAATTGCAAGAAATATTTAGATATAAATGTAGATAAAAAGATGTGTTTTCAAACATTTTTAAAAGCTTTATTAAATAATTAAAAATTACAAAAGAAGAATGTTATTTTGAAAGATCCAGGAACGTTCAAAGCTTCCAGATCTGTAAACATTGTATTATTTCGCTTGGTTATAAGAATGTTATTCCAAATATTTAAAAATTCTGTAATATTTTTTAAACATTCCACTAACTACTTTAGAATAACATTTTTGATACATAATATAAAACAACAAAAAAGTTCTACTAACATTACTGCAAGAATGTTTTGATAACTTTGAGATAACTTTTAAATAATGTTAGAAAACGTTCTGAGAACGTTTTCTGTTAGCTGGGTTGTCACACCACAAGCCATCAGGTTGGTCGAGATATTGAAAGCTGTCTCTGAACATTCAACTGGGACAGAAGAAAGTATTTTAACTTCCTCATAATTATAAAGCTCCACACTGAAAATCACAAAAAAAGCTCCACACTGAAACCGTGAAAAAAATTATGGTTTGCCACGGTATTTACGGTTTGGACAAAGTTTATTTATAAAGGTGCAAACACACTTTTTAATGTCAATGTCTAAAGGGGTAGCTGAGAAAGGAAATGTGACTGCACATTTTAAGTTGAAGATCTCGTATCTCTGTGTAATTGATAATAAGGGGAAGTGTGCTGGAGCTCAGAATAGGTTTTATTGCAGACATACATATTTCATCTGAAGCTCAAACAGTCTGCATATCATCAGTGCAGAGAGATGGGTTTCTCTGCAGGGTTCCTCAGCCCCTGCCAGCACTGTCAACACACACCACAAATACAAAGCCGACTGTACAGCATGATAAAACACTTGCCAGATTGTTCACTACTACTGCATTATTTCCCATCTCTCGTCTCTTTAGTTTTTGATTTATATTATTTGCCATTTTAAAGATGTTTCACTGTTTGTAAAAGAAGCTTGTTCTCATGTTGATTAAAGCTACAGAGAGGCTTCTTGTGCTCTAAAATGAGTCACATGTTCACTGTGTTCAGTTAAGCCGCTTACACTTTATTATTAATCTCAAGTAATCCCATCACAAATGGACCATGCTTAATAACTGTGTAAACAGGGTTCAAAACAGTTTGTGATCTGATCACTCAAACCACATTGAGTTTCACACATGTGGCCGCATCGTATTTGTGTAAATGACTGACACACCTGTCCGTCAGCCATCAAAATACATACACACACATTGTACAAGACTTTATGGAATCCCTTTGGTGTGTCTGATATCAACACACAGCAACACAAATGATGTAAAGCATGCATGTAAATGAAGCACTCTTCAAAGGATGCAGCTGCTTGACTAAAATAATAAGCATTCTTATTGAAATGTCAAGTGTATGTGAGAGCAACACAGCCCCAAGCTTTATTATCGTTATTATTATTACTTATATTACTTATATATTATTTTTACTTTTTGTTCTTTTAGAATAAGTAATGCTTATAGTTATGAAACCAGAGACACTGTCCCTTAGCAAAATCTGCTCACAATTGGTCTCAAGTTATGCATTTTAAAACCAGGTGTAAACAGGTGCATGCTCCAGCTGTCTATCTGTGATCTAGTCACTCCAGAACGATGTTAATACAGGTGTAAACAGGGCCTGAGATGTGTCCTCTTTAATAAGCATTACATTAAGCATTTAAAGTTGCATTGTGTGTGAAACTGTCAGAATCTATTGTTACACAGGGAGAAAACTGCAGAGGCTGAACTTTGAGTGCAAAGTCTTGAAGACTCTGTGATGGTTGTGGAGACCTTTAACCTGGAGCTGTTCCTAAAGAGCAAGAGAGCTGATGGGCTGCTGACTTGTTGAAATGGCCACTTTGACTTAGCACACTACTTTCCAGCCTGTCTCAGCACTGTAATCCCACAGCTTAGCCTGTCACACCTGCTTACAATCTATTGCATCTGATGGGCCCACTGTCCACAGAAGGGTGCTGCTTTTAACCTCCAATAACCCTGCTAGAACTATTCTATTCTGTCTTGGCCAAGAATAAAGACACGGGGGCAAAACTGCTATTGGAAATAGCTAATAATATGATGGTCTTTGGAATGCTTTTAAAGCTACAGACAGACAGGCAGAAAGACAGATAGAAAGACAGAAAAAAGGAACATAATCTAAAATATAATATATATTAGGCACAGATTTGTACCCCAAAGTCAGCAAAACCTGACAAATATGATCAGAACCTGGTTTTGGGGATGTCCTTATGTGTGAAAGAATTATGAAAATATAGTAAATAGTTTCTCTTTAAATTGTAAAAGTTTAGAAAGTTTTTTGTTCGGGTTAGGCTAGAGTGTAGGTTAGAGTTAAGTCATATTGTTTATAACCTTTATTGTTTTAAAGTCATATATTGTTTATATATTGTTGTTATATAATACATGTGTATGAAAACAACAGAAGCCTATGAAATGTCCCCATTATATGTGTAAATGTGTGTGTGTGTATTGTGTATATATATATATATATATATATATATATATATATACAAAATGCACCTGTAATGTTATATACTTCGGGTCAAATATCATGCCAAGTTTAACCATATTTGTATAGTATTTTAAATAAACGCTTTTTCATTTTGCATGTGTCTTTGCAGGGTTCTTGGGTCAGAGCGGCTTCTCTGGGCCGTGTGAACACAAGTACTGCGGGTTGGGAAAGCACTGTGTGGTTGACAGAGAAACAGGGGAAGGAGAATGTCAGTGTCTGGAACACTGCAAGCCACACTACAAACCTGTGTGTGGATCTGACGGCAAGCTCTACCAGAACCACTGTGAGCTTCACAGAGCCTCCTGCACAGCCCATCAGAGGATTACCATCATGCACAGTGAGGAATGTTTCTACAAAGGTATGAGACCCGTGTGAAGTCTGTTTCATCATATGTTATGTTCACGTATGGTTTGCAAGTCTTCAAACTTCTTAAAGTGTGCCGCGTCCACATGTAATGAAACACGACTGATACCGAACGCAAATTACTTAATTACTTTGTTTTTTTGAAGCTGTTCATTAAGCTAATAATTTGCATTGCAAAACCTTGTATTGATTAAAGATGCGATTTATGTAGAATTATGTAGCGCGAGTTGTACTCACAGAACATTATGGTCTCTGCAGCCAGGCTGTGTTAATGTATTTGACAAGTTTATTTTCCAGGAAAGAGAGAGGCTGCCTTATTCTGTCTAATAAGCAAAATGCGATTTCCAGAAATTCTGTCCACCCCTAATGTACTCCCAATGACCTGTAATGAGTACAGCATGTCTATATGAAGTTATGCACGTAAAATGTACTTCAGAATTAAGAACTGCTTCTTAAATCATCAAAAATGGTGCTACTAACACGAGCTTGGTATATTGGCATTAGCCTGATGCCTGATGTTAGTCTCTCTAATGCTGTGAGCATTTACTGTTATGCTGGGTAAATTGTGTTACTTTCGGCAGTTAGGAAATGTAAGACATTTGTGAGAATTGTTTTTCAAATAGTTTTTCTTAATGTGTCTTTATATTTCTTGAGAAGAACTCAATTATAACAACACAGTGCGGTGAAGTTAGCATATACAATTATCACAGTTAGAATTTGTTCCTGAAATTACAGACTGCTCAGGAAAACATTTTAAAAGATCACAAACAAGTGCTCAAATTATTTACATTTCTTGTGGCTTTGAAAGCCGCTGAGAAACTGAAAAGTGCTGAGGTTTGTTAAGTAAAAGCGGTTGTCTAACACGGCCATGCACACCGAGACCTGAGATACTATAAATGCCACAATAAATATTTATTGATTATGATGCGTTTCTTGCCAGACAAAGACAGGTTCTGCCAACTGCCATCTTAGTGCTTACATTTCTCTTTGTTTTTTTTTTCCTTTTTATGGAGTTTTTTCTTGCCACAATTACCTTTGCCTTGATTATTGGGGACATTAATGTTCTGGAAAGCTGTTTTGAACAGTTTGTACTGTGAAAAGTGCCATACAGATAAACTGACCTGACACATCTGCCCAACTACAGCATCATAATGTGCAGAAAAGCTCTCAGCAATCACCAACTTAGTTCTTTTCTTCATCAGACAGAGCACAGGGGATAGGCCAAGCACTTCCACAATCTGACTGAGTAATCAAAGCTCTCAACACCCTCTCAAATCACATCTCAGTCAAAGCCTTTGGCCGGGAGGGGATGACATTGACCGACTTGGGCCAATCAGTATAAGTTTAGAGAGCCAGGAAATGTATGGTTAGAGTAGATAAAACTCACCTCATTTCTTATATCTTGCTTCATCCAAATACAGACATTGCAAATCAGGCTGTTCAAAGTTTCAGAGAAGCAAAAGCACTTGCAAACAGGTTTGCAAAATTGCCTTGTAAACATTCATGAATATTTAGCATTTATGTGATTTTACTGAAACACAGAGAAACACAGAGCACTATGTTAGGATATCATTGTAATTTACTTATTTTTTATATATATTTATACTGTTAATCATGTATGTGGTTTTAGATAATGTTTGCTTTGTTCACCTCAGCTGGGAACTTTTAAACAGGAGAAAGTAGCTAATTAGGGAGATGATTAGATTGGATAATTATGCAGTCTAATTATTCGCCGTGTATCAAATGTGCCCTAATAGGCAGGTGCACACCCAGCGTTATTATTGTGCTGATTTACATGAGGCTTGAGAGTGTGAACTGCACAGTGTGTGCTACATGTTTGCACCCTTATCATTCAGGGAGAAAAACAGCATTTTGCACTGGCCTTTTCGTAATAAAAACATTAAAATAAAAGCCGTTATCTGAACTTTGTTTTATTTCTTACCTGTCAGTTAAAGAGGTGGACGCAGACACAAAGAAAGCTGACAGGTTTTAATGGAGGGCTTTCATTCTGGGCGTGGGAGATTTGCCACTTTGACCACACCAGCCCTTCCTGTGTCAATCAGTCTATCTCAAATAGTAAGCGTGGAGCTGACTGTCACTTTTACTGGAATGTCACGCACACAAGATTAGACCACATTTGGTGTTAAAGACAACACAGCCAGAATCGAATCGCAAGTGCAGTTTTCTTTTCACTGTTGACTTTTTCTATCGATTTCCTAATGTTTAGGTAGGACATATTAAAGGTCTTGTGTCTCTTTATTGAAAGCCAACAATATTTAAGTTATATATTTAACAATATAAAGTTTTGTCACAGCCATGAACCATGATTTTGTTACATTCTAGTTAGCTGAAGGTGGCATTAGGGGCGGGATATCCTCATTGCAGAAAGTATTTGATTGGACAAAAATATGTGTAGTGCAGGATGAGTCATGAATAAATCATATTTTTGCTTAATTTCCCCAGAAAAATGACTATAAATGCTAATTGTAAACGTTTGTATCTGAAACAAATTAGTCAATGGTTCCGAGTACCCTAGCATGTCAGAGCTAACATACATACAATTAAAGCCATAAAACTCTTTATTTTGATTCCATAAGGTCTTTAACATTGTGTAGTACAGTGTATAGAAATTAGAAATTTCTGCATCAGTTATGCACAGCAGCAGCCAATTAACTTCCCAATAAATGCATGTAGGTTCTCTCTAATGCATCATTTATACTCAGCATTCCACTTTCTGTACCATTCCAGTCCTTTTTCTCTATTCTCAGGGTATTTGATTGCCCAGTCTGGTGGTGTTTACAATTACTGATATTGACAGGGTGTAGTTTTCTGAGGCCTCTGGATGCCAGAGCGCATTAACAAAGAACAGCATTAAGGAAGTTTTATAGAACGTCAAGAGAATGCTGATTCTTCCTGAATCTATCTGCTGATCAGAGCAAAGATTAAGAGCAGCAGGGCAAAAGCCATAATACCACATAATAAAACATAGTAGAACATATGCTGTGGGCCACAGAACTTCCTCGTCCCAGTGGGGAGACTGTGAAGAAGTTCTCTCTAGCCAGAGAAATGGCTATAGATTTTGCTTGCCTTTAGGACTGTGTGTTTTGGCACAAAGCTGCCGGTTTGGATAAAGACAGGATACAAGCTGTCGCGTTGGCAAAACCGAGTGTAAATGCTTTTCTAATTGTTCACATACATCGGAAGCCTAACAGTATGTTTTGGGCAATTATACTGCATTTTTCCAGAGGAAACAAATTGTTTAGTATCTTTCGAACAAATGAAAAAAAATGATGAAACGTTAAACTTTCTTTCAGAGTACTCGTGATAAATAATGGGCAGACGTTTCAGAAGACAGCTTTACTGTCAGTCAGGGAGAGAAAAAACTTTAATTTCTTGTGGCTTTGACTGTAAGGGGAAAAATATCCCTCCATTAAGCTTTTTCTCTGACTGTTAAGCTTTAATTAAATGTCTCGCCGCATATGACTGTTTGCGCAGGGGAAATGAAATGGCTCTTTCAGAATTCTGCATTTTGCTCCACACACCGTTTAAGTTTGGGTTGTTTGAGTTGTTTTGAAGATGATATAGTACATCTCATTCTTCTCTCCCCATTACCTCAATTTATTTCACAAGAATGAAGAATTAATGAAGCTTGTTGTCTGTCTGATGTCACTTCAGTCAGCCATCAGTCAGCCATCTGCATATCTTGTGTTGTTCTGTGAATTTTGTAGATGTTGACAACAATTGAAAGAACTGACAGACTTCAGAAGTAAATTATTTTACCTTTGTCAAGCAGCTAATCTCATTATAATTTACCCTCATATTCTGTCAACATTTAATTTGGTGATAGTTTATTCTGAATTGAAGCAGGGATGTAGTTTTCAATGAAGCGGCTGTTATTTTTCTGTTGGTGGTCAGTGTGACCTCTACTAAAACACTGTTTGTAGAAAAATACAATTAAAACCAACCACAAAAAAAACAACTGACACGATTTGTACCTCTACAGTGTGTATACCAGTCAGAGAATCTTATAGCATGTCAATTTATTGTGTTATCTGGTAATGTAATGTCACATTTCTCCTATAGGGCATTTAAAGAGGGTCAAGCTAAAAATGTGTCTTATTAGTTGTCATAAGATTTGAAAGACTCAAGTAAAACATGATACCTCAAAGTCAAGTATGTTGTTAATGACTTTGCAAGCATCATGAGGGTCGACGTTTTTGTTGGAAAGATCGAAAATGTTTTGATGTAGTTTCTTGCAAATCAGACCTGTTTACCAGTTAAGTGGAAGACGAACTGAAAGCCTTTAGAATGTATACAAATGTTTGTGTTGACTCATATTTGAAATCACACTCAGAAATATAACCACCCACATGACTTGTTGCTCATGCCCAGGCTTGTCAATTCCTCCTAGTGTTAGCCAAGCCCTGGACTACAGAATACTCTACAGTCTGCATCTCCTTAGCAGTGTTGACAACTAATTAAAGCTCTCTCCCTGGGGAGACGGCTGTGCTGTCCTTTGAGGGGGACCCGCCCCATCCAACCCTCCCACTGCAGCTCTGACTGCTAATGAGACTATTATAGCAGTGCTACCTGTGAGATGCTGAAACATGGCCTTAAGACATAAAGTGAGAATTTATAAAAATATTAAAGCCAAGAATATGAGACAGGGTAAGAGAGAGAGAGAGAGAGAGAGAGAGGGAGGGAAACTTGACTTACTACTCTAATGACTGTGCTGTGATTAAACATGTGCACCAGTCATAACATACTTCCTGTTTGCTGTTGTTTACCGAGGTATGTCAAAATAAAGCACTTTATTAACTCTCCATAATAATGCATTATTCTAGATATGGTATAATCTATAAAAATACTGTCACACTATTTTTATGATCTCTTTGGTTATTATGGTGAACTACATAAGCTCTCCATTATATTTAATGCATGAACTCAATGGCTTGTTTTTATTTAATGGCGGTTTAAGTCCCTCTTTAACTTAAATTACATCTGCTGCTTTGAGATTTGTGGTTGTTGTGGAAGCAATCGTGGAACAAGGTCTGTTTCCTAGATCTGATTTGAGATCAGCTTCTGGAGCAGCAGTGTTATAAAAGATCATGATTTCTATTTGCCTGTGCTGTAATAATAATTTGCCCTTGAGAAAGTTGGGTTCTGAGTTCAGGAATAAGGTCACACAGACTAGTCAGTTAGTTAATCAGTTAGAACTAGCTAACGGGCTAATATCTCTTTTAACTTCTAATGGGCACTTTAAGAAAAAATGGATTGATAAAGTTCTTACACTTTTACATCACTTTTACAACTATCAGCTTTTATCCAGTGTGACTAATGAAGAATACAAGATAAGCCATTTAAAATCACCATAAGTACAATTTTGAGCACCAAACTGTTAAAAACATGATTAAAAATGTATGAATGTATTTTAGAATTTTTATCTTGTATAAATCTTACATGCCTTATATAATTCATTGTTACTGAATGTTTGTTTTTTACTACTTTGTATTCACCATAAAACTATCCTTTTGCAGACATGATGTTTAAATAAAAATGTACTAATAGTAATAATACCACCTTGAGTGTTTGCACACTGCACCATTAAGATAACAAAGATAGGACTGTTTATTCTCTGAAATATAGAGAACTGTTTTCAATAAACAAGATTTTAAAAAATAAGCATAGCTGAGATGTGTTGTGCTCATATTGAGCTCTGCTCATCTTTAATTGCTCTAATTCTAGTAAAGCTGAGGAGGTAAATATGGGGTCATGCATGGCGAAGCTCTGGGAGGCTTGATTAAATGTTTCACTCCACCCCTGCAGGATAACCTGATCATCAGTGTGCACAGCATTAGTGTAGCAGAGCCACGATCGTTTCACATCTGTACCACAGAATCCTTATTAAGATTCCATAATCATGAACGAAGACACAAAAATATTTGCAGTTGACTGGTTTAATTGTTTTAGCTTGATTTGAAATGTACCCAGCTAGCAATTGTAGGTTGTAAAAATGTTTCCCTTATGTTTTTGCTAAGTTACAAAACATTAAAAATATTATTTTGCAAGTTCTAAGAATGTTATTTAGACGTTGTATTAACATTATTGCTCGGTTATAAGAACATCATTTAAACAATTGTTTTGAATTCTGTAACTTTTTAAAAATGTTTTACTAACAACTTAACATAACATTTCATAACATAACAACCAAAAATAACATTTTTGATGTTCAAAATGTTTTACTGTAAAGTGAGAATTTTAGAATTTTAGGGTGTTATGAAATTGTCAATTTTCCTGAAAAGTGTTTTTGTTCACCTTAACAAGAGTTCCTGGAATTATACTGTCAATCGGTTGAAGCAATTATTGATCAAATGTCATTCTCTGCTAAAGTGCTCTATGGACTTCAAAGTCCACACTGTTCTTAAAAAAGGCAGCTGTAGTAGGTGATATTAGATGATGAGAACAGCTAAACCCTGCACACCTTTATTATTATGTGTCCCCAAAGATGTAGGAAAATGAGACCGGAAAACTTCTGGTTTGTTCACTTTTTGACAGATTCATTTAATAAGATAGAAGAAGTGTAAAGAAGATGGATGACATAGTTAGCAGAGACATAACATTCATGGTAATTGACTCATTGTCTTGATGGAGATGCTGCGTCCCAATTTATACCTCCTAATTTCGTTAGCCACCCAAAGAATTTTATATTATTTTATCACAGACATACATTGGTCTAGGACTAGATGGATGATGTCTCCCACCTCTCTTATTGCACTAGAATGATGATGTATTCTGTGCATTTAGCCATAGTTATGTTTGGCTGAATTGGACTGCTTAAAGGAAAAAAGTCAATGGGCCATTTTGTGTAGAATTGCTGTCATATGGGGAATTGAGGCTCGGAATTGTCTCATGGATCTTTTCGTCCAAAAGCCGACGGCTGCTGTCATCAATCTTAGCAAAGCAGTGAAATAGGCTAGAAGACAATTTCTCTTGCCTTGCTGGAACAAACCAAGCAGCTCATCAGTGGAAAAAGAACAGTCCACGTGTTACCTGCGTTATTGTGAGCCCTTTTCTTTCATTATAAGACATACTACACACACACACACACACACATGTGTATATATATATATATATGCATGTGTGTGTGTAAATGATGTTAATGCACATCAGTTGTAAACAACTGATAATTTTCCATGAAGTTAACAGTTAACAGGTTAACAGGCAAAATAAATTTTAAGCATGGTTCACCCATAAACATATTAAGATTGCTTTAGATAGATATATTACATTAGTAATCAATGTTTGAAAT
Source organism: Botia almorhae (assembly GCA_036877575.1). NCBI lineage: Eukaryota > Metazoa > Chordata > Actinopteri > Cypriniformes > Botiidae > Botia > Botia almorhae. The sequence continues at coordinate 9,244 of JAZGTJ010009132.1, read as the reverse complement.
TTGCATTTAATTAATGTTATATTTAATAAATTAACATACATTTTGGGACCTTTCTATTTATCAAAAAGCATGCTTAAGGCTTTTACGTTTTTAGTTTTTGTTGCGATGATACAGGTAGACAGTGAGCTGTTTTTATATTTGTTGTTTGGAGTAAAATATACACAGAACAGTTCAGGGTAAACCAGGTGAGTGACTGTTTCCAGTCACGGGTCTTGTGCCCTTTCTCCTGATGTTAACACAATGCTAAGCGCTCTCAGGCATTTATTTGCCTCGAAGATTGTGCAGAAAACTTGATGTATATTTGAGGCAGTAAAGCAAAATTTACCCACCTGCCGTCTCTCCTATCGCTAAAATTGCAAACTGCCCCTCTGTATGGAACGGAGGCTTGTGTTTGATAAAACTTCCAGACTGCTTTAAAAAGGCAACGATTTGTCTTTTTGCTATCAATCAAGTTAACGTGTATTACATTTGCTGTGATAACACAAATGCCACGCTGTGCAGGACTGTAGAGGATTTTTTGGCTTGGCAGTTTGCCTTTGTTCTTGGATCATGGCCTCCACTGTCACTCTGTAGTGGCAGACATTCAATGTTCCACTTGCCTCCTTTATTCATCAAAGATGCAGCGTTCCGTGTATTATGAGTAACTGAATATTAAATGTCTGGGTTTCATAGCTGGCATGAAAATAGATCCTTTAATTCTTTTAGGGGGCTATCAAGCACCTTTTATCACATGATACATTTTGATCCTCTGAGATAAAACACTTCTGCTGTTCTTTCATTGTCAAGGCTAGTGCGTGTTTTGATGTCGGCCCCCTGGAGTTCATTAACAGTCACATTCATTGTATTGTCTGGACAGGTAATTATTTTTCATAAAATGCACCCTGAACCCTTGAATCAAAACAAAAGCATGACCAATTAGACAACTACATCAGATTTAAAACTAACTTGATGACAAATTTAAGAATGTCACTTCCTGTTTGGTAATAGTTGTTTTCTGTTCTTTGTTTGATCAAATATTTTTGTACTCTAAGTGGTGCTTGCCAAGACAATTAGCAAGTGCCTATACTTATAATGCTTATACTTAGTGATCAGAGATTGTTAACACTTTGCTTGTACAGTTTGTTTACTAGCTCTCTGGAATATGTAGTTTTTCAAACAGCATTTACCACTGGTTAGTGTTTATATGAAGAGAACACCTCACTTTGATTTCCCCTCTTGCTCTCTCTCTCTCTTCCTCTCTCACACACACATACTCTCTCTCTGCACCTTCTAACTTTTAAGAGAGGCTGAGAAACAGAAGAAATAGCACAAGAGAGAAGAAGGTAATTTTCATAAGAGCAGGACTGAATTCAGTCGGTATGACATAAACAAATGTCTTGAATGTATTGCTATTCTAGGTCTTTTCAGTCTGTTTATCAAGCATTTCTCATATTCTCAGGGTGATCTTATTCGTTTTTGGAGCAATTCATACATAAAAAAATTCATGTGCTTTTGTGTGTTCGCATTGTCAATGAAATGTACAATATCGATGTATTGACAGCATCACAAACCCTTTTACATGTGTTTAGAGAAGCACAGATCTTCTCAACTGACTAAACAGAAATTGATAGAAAGTTTGTGATGGTTCCACCACAGGGAATTATTAGTGCGACTCTAATATATTAGTAAACCATAGGAAAAAATGTATTTATGTATAAAGTTCTACATTGTAAAGTTATTTGCACTCTGGCTGAATGTAATTATTAAGTTTAACTAATGTAACTTAGGCACCGTTGATTTACTCGTTATTCATTTACTGCCGCGTGTGTATATGTGTGTATATGTGGGTTTACTTTACCGTATATTGGAAACATATATGCAAAAATTCTAAAAAAAACATGGCAAATCCTAGCAAAACCTCATTTGGGGGATGTCCTGATTTGTAAAAATGCTATAAAAATATAGTAAAAAAAGTTGTATTAAAAATGTAAAAATGCAGAAATATTTTCAGTTAAGATTAGAGTGTGAGTTAGGTTATATTTTTATAACTAGCTGTTACAATAGGTCTAAGTCTATGGAAGTGTCTATGGAATGTCCCCATTTAGGTAGATATAGCTAGATAGTAAATAACGCACATATGTATGCATGTTCATACAATTACCTACAGTTAATTCCACATAATACGCATTGTGAATACTCATCCAAATCGTCTAAATGTAATACATTACGAACGGAAAGCTGCTGGTATTTTGATTAAAGCCCGGGACGTTTTTCAGAGTTCTGCTGTGAAGAGTTTCTGCAGGACAGCCCCATCAGTTTGACTGACAGACCTTCCCAACAAGCCAACACAGAAAGAAAGCATGAGTGAGCCGCTTGCCAATACTGAAGATTACTTCGTTTATCACCAGCAGTCTGATTACACAAAGGCCCGACACCAAACTACTCTGTGCCCATTCTCAGACACACAGAAAATGAATGGGGCATCCTGTGATTGTCAAGAAGTACATGCTGAATTTTATAGACCAGCTTTAGTGTTGAGGGCAAACCAAGGGCAACCCGTAACGTTCAGAGTTTTGAATTTCACTTTAAAGTGCATGAGCTGTTGGCCACAGCTCCTATCTTAGAATTCTTTATTAAATAAACATATTTCTGATCCATTTTTATCATGCACAGTAACATTAAACAACCACATAGGCACATGCATGTGTTTTTAAGAGTGGCTGTGTTTCAGGTTAGTATCTTATATTGAATTTGTGTGTCAGGGACCTGGTTGTCTAGAGTAATTGATTGCACGCTTGGATGTATGAAAATTAGCATATAGTAGTTTGTGTGTGTTGTAATTCATTTATGGATTAGGTTAATTTTCTGTGAATATGAAAGACTGCAATATTAAAGTGATTATTACATCTAAACGCCAGCATTTACAGTCTCCCAAGAAATAATTTCATATGTATATTATATAACCAGACCTGTCTGTTTTTCTGTGTGGTACTGGAGGCATGTGAGACAGCTGGTGTGTTCTCATGGTTTTTTGCCACAATACCTCATAATGACTGTTTTATTCCTCCACTGGCCAAATCTACAAGAACTTTATGCTTGATATTCCCTCCAGCTGTCATAAATGCTTTCTAAATACAGTGGGTCTTTCTCTCTCTTTCTCTCTCTCTCTCTCTTTCTCTTGTTTCTCCTCCTACTGATGTTATCAGGGGATATATCTCTGATACCTTCTGTTCACTTGTTCTCCATCGTATCATCTGTCAACAGCGCACATGACTACAACAGTGGCTCCATCAAACCATCCGATACCGACATCTTAGCAACAGCCCCACACAGAGAAGCACAGACAGAGAAAAAGCAAGACAGAGCCTGGAGAAATGTGTCTCTCTGTCCTCCTCTCATATCTACCTCTCACTGTCACCAGCCCTCGGGGTGCGCGACTCGCCCGAGCTCTGCCAAAATATTTCTCTGCTTGAGGAGATGGCCCTGTCAGCCTCTCACTCGTTATGTACATCAAATTCTTTCCTCTGCGTGCCAACCAGTAAGTGTGTTTGGCACCCTCAGCGACTAATGCCACTCCCACAGGCTTTCGTAAGTCGCAGGATGGACTACACAGAACTTGAGATGAGGCTTCTTAATTAATCTAATTTAATAAAAATCCAAATGGTGATCTGGATTTGTGAGATTATTAATCCATGAAAGGTTTCACACTTGAACTCCAACTCAATGTGGTGTGGTTCACATAATGTGCAGTGTGAATATAAAGTGAGCTTCACTTTGGATTCACACTTGAATAATTCAAGACAAATGTTACTATACAAATAGTGTAACACAACACAGGGTATGTAACACAGGAGGTTATTTTTTGGGCATTTTGTTGCTGTAGAGTGTTGGCAAAACATGACACGCATTAGTTCATCATTGCTTGCTAGTTCGTATTTGTTGCACACACTCTTGTTTCAATGATATGTTTATCATATCACAGTTCAAATCATTATATGATTTTTTGACCAGATTGTTTAGTAAAACTTTTACTGTCTTTCTAAATTAAAGAGAATATCACATAGGAACATTAAGCTGATTTATACAGATGCCGCCTGTTTAAAGAAACCTTTTATGTTCTTTACATCTCAGAGAGAGAGGGAGAGAAATAGAGAAAGCAAAAGGATACTGTTTTTGAAAAGTGATAATAAGAGCCTGAGCTGTTTTAATGTCACTGTCACCCCCAGTCTGAGAAGCAGCCACATCCTCGTCTGCAGGCGGGTAATGAGCCCCTCAAAGCCGCAGCCGCGTCTGCGAAAGTGAGAAATCACAGATAAAGGGACAGAGGAGAAAGAAGAGAATAGAAAGAACCTCTGACAGGAAAAGAGAGAGTGTGGAAATCAAATTAAAGGTAAAACGGAGGATAGACAGTTGAGAAAGATGACTTTATGTAGAGAATAAAGCACCACTACTGAGACTTAGAGAGGTTAAAAAAGAAGGTACATACGCAGAAAGCACATCACACTAGGAAAACCTGAATAATAACCTGCCGGCCAATTGTAAATTTGTCATTGAAACAACTCACATGAATAATCAGAGGCAGGTAGATTGTTATTGAACGAGCTGCCTGTGAAATTCTCCAACAGGATGTTGTAGGTGGTCAGGCATGGAGAGAGAGAGAGAGAGAGATGGAGAGAGAGCAGACTTTACAGCCCAATGCGCTCAGACGTCCATTTTTGCTGTGTTAGAACTTGACAGCAGGACAGCTGGCCCTGTGCCCTTAAAGACTGAAGTCATTGACCTTAGAATGAGGTGGAGACATTGTAGGCTGAGTGTTTGATGTATAGAGCATGCAGAACAATGCGCTTTGATAACAGTGAGGGGGTTAGTGCGTTCAGAGTCTGATCTGTTGCTATCCTGCAGATCGGGCAACGATACAACAGGCAGATTTAAAATATTACAGGATTAATCTGTACAAAATACACCGAAAAAAGACTGAGAGAATTTGGGAGGGATGGAGTGTTCAGGCTTTCTCCAGCTAGGTTTACTGTTGTGCTTTGTAAACATTGTGGGGTTTTTATTGAAGTTATTTTACATTCACAGCATATTTTTGGTGTGGTGAAAGGAAAATGCTATTACAAGAGTGTTTACAATAAAAAAATGTTTTTTTACAATATGGATTTTTTGTATGTTTATGTTTAACAAAGTTTTGTCAAGTATTAAAGTTGGAAGTTGTTGAACTAAAGGTGTTTTCACACAAAAGGCAGCACCCAATTGCAAAATGCATTTGTGAGGCTGAAAAATTGCTTTGCTTTCATATCATGAATCATCCATTTCCAGTCACATGCTTCTCTGTGAACCATAACAGTGGCAAACGCAATATCTTCACACCATTGGCTCTTTTATAGATGATGTATAGCCGACATAACAGGTATTTGCTAAGTAAATAGATAACATTTTAAAAATATGACCATTACAATCACAATTTGGGACTTCAATCTAAGTTTGTTTTATTTAAGGTCTAAATTATATTTCCTTATTTACTGTGGGACAAATAAGTAGGGCTGATTCTTACTGATGTGAGTTTAAGCGTTAGCTTTCCTGTAGCTCAGTGGTTAGAGCGTGGCGTTAACAACGCAAAGGTCATGGGTTCGATTTCAGGGATTGCACATACTCAATGTATAGTGACACAATGTGTAGTATAATGCAATGTAAGTCGCTTTGGATAAAAGCGTCTGCCAAATGCCTAAATGTAAATGTAAATGTTAATAGCACCCATAAGGCAGAAGAATGGTCCATACTAATTGCTTCTCTTAATCCAACTAGACTGTTAAGGTCATTTCCCTACTGCTACTTTCAACCACACCAACCCATTTTCAAAGCCATGCCCAACAAAGACATGAAAGCAAACCCAAGTGCACAAAATGAGTCACAAACAGGGCGCATTTCCGTACAGGTAATTTTTGATTGGATAGAAAGTCCGGCCCTTGGCTCCTCTTCACTGCTTACAAAGACTGTAGCTGTCACAGTGACAGGTGTGATTTTTCATGACACCTATTTCAGTGATATCTGTCAGGCAGTAAGAACATTTTATCTGGAATATGCCAAAAACATCACTGGCAGTATTGTAATACCTGATTTATACTTCTTAATCATTACCGGAATGATCAAATAGGTTGAATTAGGAAAGGCACCATCTATAAAGTTATCGGTTTAAGTGTTTAATTTAATAGTCTGATTAAACTAGATTTTTTTAGATTTTTATCAATGTTTGAGTTGTGCATCTGGGTCTCATACATCACAAGATGACTCAAACATGCAGAGCTGAAAGCAGACAGACTTGGTGTGAACCCCTTTCAAACAGAAAGAGATCAAGCCTCCTTTCTCTCTGTGTCTGGGCTGCCTGTGCATTTTGTGCTTTGTTTCAAAGTAAATCACGCAGGTCACTTGGGAGCGGTTTCATGGCTAGTAAATGTCTTTACGCTGAATGCTGTATTTGTGTAGCGCTTGTTAAGGCATAGGGGCTTTTCTGAATACATCAAGAGGCTTTAGCATTTCTTCAGAAAAGTGTTTTAGTACAGGCTGAGAAAGAGCAGGTTTGCAACAATGCCACACAGACCTGAGCTAGCAAACGACTAGCTCTTTTAAGTTGTTTTGAAGACATATGACTAAAGAATGATTTTAAATAATGATATTTAAATGAATAAAGATGTATTGTGTGTAGTCTAAGGACTAATGCTTGCACAGCACAGTGCTGGAGAGTAACTAACTATAACCAACTATTACTAGCATAACTTAATTTAATATACTACATTTTAGATATATTATATCAAGTTGCCGGAAACTGATAAATTAAAATGCTTCCTTAACACAGAACATGACTGTATTTATGTGGCAGCATACATCTGTGCATAGCTGTGACCCAATTTTTTTAGCATCCCATCCTGCAAATGTTTCCACCAGTCCATAATCAATAACTGTTGCCAGCCTCAGTCTGTTTGGCCCAGCTCAGCACTCATCATCGCTATCCACGTGTCTTGGTTTTTTCACTACATGTTTCACTCCTGCCGGTTTCTAAGCAGTGTAATGACCAGAATTCCCATCAGGATATGCAGCCAGCCACGGCACGCCGCACCGCCAGTTACAGTCACTGCACATGCTTGCTGTGCCGTGATGCTTCCATTAATGCAGGAACACACAGAATAAATCTGGGTTCTTGTTAGACATAGTCTAAGTGCTATTACCTCCGGATCTGATACCCACATGTTTACTGAGATGAGAAACAATTGCATGTCCTCTCCCATGATGGGTCTATTATCAACGACCTTTTGGGGGTCTCAGTATATTAGAGGACGGGTATATGTTTAATAGCTTTTGCCTATAAGAAACCCTTTGAGGGATGAAGGTTGAACAAATAAAGACAGGAAGGTCATTGCAGAACATCGTAAATGTGCTTCTCTGTGGGAGAAATTTGGAGAGCTCTAAATTCACAGGGAAATCACTCAACCAATGTTCCTTGTAATTTTTCCTCGTGCTGAGCAAAGCCTGTTTCTTTAGGACAGAGCCTTTGGTTTTCTGTACTGAAACATCAGTGTATCAGTGTTACTGTGAAATCTTTTTCAAAGAAATGTAATATTAGAGAACACCCAATGCAAAAATTATTTCTTTTTCGGTTTATTAGGTTTCCAACTAAAGTCGGTTCCATCCACACAGCAAAGAATGCTTTATTAACCCTGGGCTGCATCTCGACAGCCAAACATCTYCACTTCCAGACTAATGCTTATCCTTACAGTTTAATAATGGCATAATTCTGTTTATGTAACAAATGCATTACTTGTGTCACACATGCTATATAACTAGATAATACTGAGCACATGAGTCTGAAGGTTTTTTCCCTCCACTACATACATTTGCTTTGTTAATGGGTGTTAAAAACACCAAAGCAAGATTTTCTATAAAGCTGATTTGAAAAGATGCATTATGAAGAGTGTGTTACAAATAAAATGACTTGGCTAGTCATTTTTGTCAAGATAAGTTCCATTATATCCAAATCAAAAGAAAACAATTGTCTCAAGAAAGCAAGACAGGAAAGATGCACTGCCTCTATGTTGTTTCTTTTGTTTGGAAACAGAAAGAAGGTCTTTACCTGGAGAAAACTATTTGTTAGAACTTCCATTCATTTCAGTGCCGGTTGATAAAACACAGATGGCTGACGGCACCACAAGAACTCCCAGGCTCTTCGTTAGCAACTGTCATGATTAAGAAGATATAAAAGGGCAGTCAAAACATCTCTTAGAATATAACTAAAATTTTAGTGGTGTGTGCAGTAAAAATATGTATTTCATCAGAATACATGGCTGTATGTATTCTGAATGGCTGTCAATGGAGAATCAGCAGGGGTTCAACAGGGTCATGCTAAACAGTCAAAACTTGAACTTGAAATTTGCAGACAGTGCCGGATGTGATCAAATCAATCACCAATGCGTATTTTCACACACACACAATTTCTCACACACACAGTTTTACTTCAATACTAAAAAACAAGCAGATGGACTCCAGTTGAAATGCTGCCCATTCGTTTAGCACTGATTCGAGAAACCTCCAGCTATTTTCAACACAATTTCTGAGTCTGCCTTCTGCACAGGAGAAACATCAGAGATTGTAGCTCTGAAGAAACATTGTTGAAACTTTAAGGACAATGATGCAATGAATATTCCCCCGAGCTTTACATCTGCATGTTCTGGAACATGGTAGAAGCTCCACCGTTCTTTCTCCATTTCTTTCCTATGGACTTTCTTCTTTCTTTCTCCTGACTTATGCAGTGGACCTTAGGGATTTGAATGACAGCAGATTTGGAAGAGGGCCTTTTGCCGATTGCCACCATTCCAAAAGTGTAAATGCTAAAGTGCCGTGTGCTAGTAATGCAAACACACACCCATACATGCAGCAGGTTTGACGACATTGACCTTCATTTTCTTTAGCAAAGTAGATTGTTGACAGACATTTATCTTTTATTCATTCTGCCATTTCTAAGGAAGGAAGATTCCCTGCCACAGTAGCTTGTCAAAGTAGAGGTCATTTTGCGGCCATGAGTGGTGAGATGTGGGTGAAAAACCACACACACAAACTAGACGCAGACACATATCTCCTCATATTCCTCAGTATGTCACACACAAACAGTTGGGTTTTCGGGTTTAATGGGGACATTCCATAGACAGACTGGTTTCTATATTGTACAAAGTGTATATTCTATCCCCCTATACTAACCCTACCCCTAAATCTACCC
>JAZGTJ010009131.1:0-19838 GCA_036877575.1 Botia almorhae | reverse complement strand
TTAAGAAAACAAGTGACAAACACAATGGACAGACAGATGAAGACAACCCAGAGGGTTGTCACAAATACACAAGAGTGCTGACCGCTGACTTTGGTTCAGCTTTTCTGTGGGTTCTAACAGCAGGAAATCAGTTTGGATTAGCTGTTGTTGTTGTTGTATAGGAGATTCTTGGTCTCCAGTGGTCTCCAATGCTAAACATCTGGGATTTGCATTTAAAAAACACAGGAGAAAGGAGTAAGAGAGGAGACAGAACTGACATCCCATTGTACAGTATGATATGGTGGCATTCTGGCAGGAAATGATGCATCATGCAGCCAATGCTGTGAGCATGAACATTTGCTGATGGTTCTGGCCCATCCTGTGATCCACATTCAGACATATTGTGGAGGTCTCTATGGAAGTGCAGGAGGTCAGCAGCACTGAAACCGCTGTTAATTGCCTGTGGTGAATGATTATGGAAATGAACCGTATAGAGAAAAGATGACACAAAGCAGACATTTGGCACAGACATTTCTATGTCGCCTTTAACAGGGTGAAAGATCAGGACATGACTGTTTGTTTCAGACTGTTTCAGAGTCAGGGGCATAAAATACTCAAGGTGTGCAGATTAGATCCCTGAGTCATTAAAATGAGTGAGTTCTTGTATGGTTTTGATCTGGACACACCAGTGCGGGAAATTCCATTAAATGAACACTATCGCATAGGAAACCTTACTTTCTTAAGATTGCAGCTCGAAAACCCTTGAAAGCAGGTCAGATGTTCCTCAAACACAGGCTTTAGAGGCTGAACTAAAAATGCTCTTGTTAGCACTTAACTGCATCAAGAGCTTTAATAAACTTAGCTATGCTCATCTCCAACCCCCCTACTACAACCAACGAGAGAAGCAGAGCGAGAGCAGAAGGTCTGAGATCCTTCAAAGCCATGTCTGTTGTTAAAACACATGGAGATGGAAGAGATAACAACATCTTTGAGAAAGATGAGGAACCCTCATTTATCCTGGAGTAAAGGAGTAAAGGACAGACGGACCCCGTTTATGATGGTCTGCAGTGACCTCCTGTCATCTACTGTGACCTTCTTCCCCACCTCTGACTCGAAGAACATGACACCTGGACCTGCAGTTAAAACCTATGGTGGACAGCACATCTACTTAACTGCTTAAGACCAAGAGAACAGAAGCTTGTGAACTACACACGAGAAGATATCAGGTGATCAAGAGCGCTCCTGCTGAATGTTCTACTTCTCATATCATACAACCAGGAGCCAAGACACTTCATCCAAAGAGAAGCAAAAAACAAGAACAAAACCTCTCGAAAACACTGTTTTGGTTAATGGATATTGTTGTGGCAGACTTCCATCAGGCTGTGTGGTATCTTTTGAGTTAAGAGCAATATTAAGCCAAAACTAATAAAATTACATTCACTAAATTTTCCCAGGTCTGGCCATCACAACCTTTAAAATTCTCAGATTTTCCAGGTTTTATTTAGCATGGGAACTCTGTTCAACTTTGGTCCACTTTACTGTGAGTGCTGTTTGGAACACGAGGAGTTTAAGTTAGTTTTAGTAACTAATCAGAATGGGTTTTAGAAAAGACAGCAACTAACACTCGTGTGTCTAGTGCTTTGGCCATCCACTCAAACAACACAGAGGTAAAAACTGGTCAAGCAGTGCAATATCCATTTTACTGAAGGCCACTACTGTAGGATTTGACCACTGTTTGACCCTCTACAAGGTACTTTATGGGAAAGACAAACAGGTCCAAATAAGTCCATTTAAAGCATGTCAGAAAAAAATCCTACACAGCTGATTTTTCTGGGCACCAGAAAAAGGTCACGTCATCAGAAGTTTGGAAAATAAAAAGCCATTTTTATCCATTAGGTGAAGAGAACTGTATCTGAAGGCAAATGTTCAGGTAGAAGAGAACAACCGCTTATCCATCAGCAGAGAAAAGGTTGGCTGAGGTCAGGACAGAGCAGATTGTAGTTCCTCCAAAGCCCTTTGGAGACGATGACACAGTCTGTGCTGCTGCTTTATGAGTGAGCAAACACACCATTTGGAGCAACTTTAAAACTTAATAAGCATAATGAGGCCGAACACAACGCCTGACTTCAGAGCTTATAAATTCACAATGGGCTGTGAAACTAAAGCCGTTTACAGCACTCTCTTTTACAGACACACACGCTGCTAAAACAAGAAAAAAAAAATGCATCGCTCAGATTTAAATAAACACACACAAACGCTTGCTAAATCGCCCAGCCCCCTTTCTGCATATCTCTCCCTTCTTCACATATAAACTCACATATAAACTGTTACTTGATGCTTATACACACACACACACAGATCTAATCTAATCAACACACAATGCTCCATATTCATCTGCCTTTCTCCTGCTCCCCCTAGTGTTTAAGAGAGCGAGAAAGAGAGAGAGAGAAAGAGAGAGAGAGAGAGAGAGAGAGAGCCGCAAGCTCCTCCCCCAGATGACATCAGCACTGTGCTGAAGCGAGCTGGAGGCAGATGTATTCTCACACTTGTAGTGATCTCCAGGCAGCTGACCAGATCTGCCGACTCTTCAGTCTCTCTGAGCCAAAGGAGTGTGTGCGTGTGTGTGTGAGCGTGTGTGTGTACGAACAAGCGTGTGTGGAAATAAAAACACACCCAGCTACTCGCACTGTAGCTGCCACTCAGCCTTCCTGAAACTGGCCTCTGTTTTTGGGATTGAAATCTTCATCTTCTTCTGACATATTGGATTTATCCTGTGGACTGACTATATTTTCTTTGAGGATACTCATTTTAATTTTCCTTTTTTAATGATTGCTCTGTCAGGTAAGTGTGTTTTGTTATGGGTTTCCCCTGTTTCTTGAGCTGTCTTTAACCCCCTCTTATCTACTCCAACCTCTTGAGATGATCAAATTCCTTCAAATATATATAGAGCAAATACACATCTCTGTTCTAGACAGGAAAATCAAACATCTGTAGTCACTCGCAAAGCCTCCAGCTGTTGTCTTTGCTTCTAAACTTTTTCATCTGTAGTCATTTGTTGGCTCTTGTCATTCTCAATGCTTTCATCAAAAGCTCTGCGGTGGAAAATGCGTTTTATTTCGACTGTACTCAGACCCTTGGGGACTAAACTGGAATGTAATTGCAATTCGAACTCACACAAGTACAGTAACACTGAAATCTAGTCTTATATAATACAAGAGTCCCTCGTTTGCCGTTTAGGAGTCGATGCGCATTTCCAAAACAATTTATATCTCCACACCGTTGCGCGCAGAATAAACGCACCCTAAACTTTCATTTATCCCTTTCATGTGCGTCGCTCACTATATCGGGCTGATGAAAAAACATCGGGATTGTTCTGAAAACAAAACTACTGTTTAGAAAAAAACGCTGCAGGTTTAATGTTTGACGCGAGCAATCAACAGGAACGCGTGAACGTCGTGCGTTTAGTCTTAAATCTAGTCACGTTCTTACATGAGAGGGTTTATCGCGAATCCAATGGGTATAAGACAATAAATAGAAGATAAGAGAAAACAATGCCGAATTGAAGCCCCGGAGCCGCGATAACGGAGTGACCGGAATAAGGAATGGGCGCACCGGAGGGATGCGGCGCCTGACACCTCATCCACACGCGAGCGAGCGCTGCTGCGCACACAGGCAGCGGCGCACACGGCAGCGGCACAAGGCAGCGGCTGTGCACACAGGCGGCGGCGCTGTTCATTATGACTGAAGCTAATTCAGCTGCGATACTAAAAAGACACGAAGACTTCAGGACTGGCCTGTACATCTGCGCGCTTTGCTGTTTTGCGATGGGTGTGTGTGTGTGTGTGTGTGTGTGTGTGGCGCAGTACAGAGATCTAAGGCTGTCAGCTCAGGATTTCCCAACAAAGGAATTTCCCTTCTTTTAAGTAGTTTTACAAGTTATCTGAAGAGAAGCATTCATATCTGTCAGGCAGAGATTCAAATAATATGAGCAGATAAAAACAGATTGTGCCTTCAGGAAGAGCTGATTAAAATCGGTTTATATTCGTTCCATAATCCATATTCATTCTAGACAAATGCAATAGATACACAACAGATTCAAATGAACCTCTCCCTGTTTCATCACATACTTGTACTTCAGTGCATGTTTTCCCCCAGCTTTGAGTTTTATATGGGCAAATAAACACAACAAAGGCTTTGTATTGGGAAATAGTGTTTTTTAGCATGATAATAGTGAAGCACAAATGGGCTGTTTGACTGTGAAGAGGGTGATAAAATTAAAGCATACATTGTTCTTTGTTGGACGTGTCAAAGCACTCTGTGGTCTTTTCACTTGCATAAACAATTTGTGTTACAGTTAATACCATACCTCTAAACCTTAAACACTCAAAATATCAATCTCCATTCAGTTGTGATGAACAGATTTTTAGCCAGGCGATGGCACTCTGTGTGTTCGACTCTAAACACCGGAGGCTAAACTCAGTGACGTTCACTGAGTCAACATGACATGTTCATGTCTTTCAGGGCTGCAGAAAAAGGTCCATCACCCTTTTGTGTGGAGGACAAAAACCAATCACAGAATTCTCCACTCGTGCAGGCAGCCAACCTCCTGAGGCCATTCTTTAAAATGTACCATCAAAAACCCAGCCTGGATGTTCATTTCTCAAACACGCTCTTTAGCGTTTTACTCGTTTAACATTTCTAAAAACAATTACTTGAAAACTTGAAGTGTAAGCAGAATTTGTTTTCTGTCTGGATACGATTTACTCCCTTTGGGGTGAAAACAGTAGTTAAGTGCAGTACATCAAACAAAGCTTTTTGCCCTTGTCAAGCAAATGCTGCCCCTGTACCCTAGCAGGGGGTATGTGTGTGGTAATTACAGCGCCAGCTCGGTCCCCAAGTGTTTGTGTGTGTGTATATGAGACATTCACAGGCCCGATACAGGAGTAACTACCACCCCCAAGTGGGGAAAACCAGCGCAGCTGCTACAGACCGCTCTGTACAAAAGAGAGACCCCCCCTGTATCCTCAAAATCCAGTCAGAAACAAACCTGCAGATCATCTGCCCCAGAACTGCACACAGGGGAACCATTAACACAAAAGCCTGCTACTAAATTAACATTTCAACCATGCCCAAACCGCCTTTCTCCTTTCAGATGTGTGGGCAAAGATGTTTCACCATTCAGCCCACAAGGCTCGCAGGTTTAATATGCCTCCAGTTTTATGGACATACGAAACAACAGGAGAAAATCCTGCCTGCAGTTCTGAATCTATCATCCAGAGAGCTGACCCACCAATAAAGACTGAAGTGCAAATTTAATTTAATCCTAAATGTTTTTAATGCACTGCCACTGATCAAATCCTCTCACTATATCATGACATCACACAACCACTTCTAGGCTAATGCTGTTTGGGATGCTTTCAGCGAGATATTCACCTGATTTTCTAAAAAACAAAAACAAACAAAAGGGATCGTGTTCAAAGTGAATAAAAAATACAAACAGCAACTTTTCCTGCTCCTGTGCCAGGTAATGATTTTGAGTGTACTACACAATAAAAATGCTATTCCTTCTCCAGATAATTTTGCAGTCTGTGTCAGACTTATAAACACACAGTTTACACACATAATTCTCAAAATCAATACAACACTAGGAGTTAGCCAAACCTTCGCTATTTCAGCAAAGCATCTATTTTCATGTATCACTTCAAAATGTCACATGATTTGAGAATTATGAAAGAACTTTGGCTTGTTCAGCACGGTTAAAGCCGCGTCAGGCATCATCTGTCCTTGCAGTACTGTTACAGCTGCTGTTTCAACACAATACCAGCCACACAGAGACTCAACAGAAGGTTTGGGTGTATTATTAGACAGTGCTGGCGAGACCTGTAATCATGGCCCTCAATTCCCTAATCTCTCCTTGTCATGAGCTACAGCAGTTTCAGAATTACCTGACACACCCCCTTATGTTTTACAGTAGGGTTACCGTCCACAGGTCAGTTTAGAAACGGTAGTCATGTGGAATACTGTAAGTCATTAGGCTGTGAGGATACAAATGTGTGTTGACACTATGCGCAAGAGGCACGTTAGAAAACATTAGGCGATGGAGGATGAGGCACAGACATGATGCCCAAACTCCCCGTGGAGGTGACATGAGTGAGAAACCTGACTGGATATTTGTGAGTCTATGAGAGGAGCTGTGAGATGATGCCATATGCATTTCTGAGCGGCGTGAGGGCGGTGCATTCAAGCGCAGTGATCAACTTTCTTTTAACAAAGCAACAACTGATTACATCACTAAAGTCTCACCTTAAGTCTCTCTCTGTCCTGAGCTTCTTATCGGCTTCATCTTCACCCTGCACCAGCCACTAGCAAACCTTGAACATTCAGCTCTGTGGAGAACCTAGCAAGGCAGGAGGGAACGTCTGCAATCCTTGTCACAGAGCACGAACCACTGCTGCTTTTCTTATGCAAAGCAAATCTTTTCTCTCATCTCCATAGAGAGGAATGGGGGGGTCAGGGTTAGGAGCAGACAGCAATGAACACAGTTATCCTGGCAGAACAGGCTTTTATAAAAGTCCACAGCATCTCCACTAATCCGGGTTTCACAAACAGTGTCCACTATCAAAAGACTGCAGCCCTGGAGCTTTTCTCTGTGGTCATTTACGCTGAGGTAAAGAAATCTCTGATATTCAGAAAGCCAATAAGCTTAAGGGACTTTCAGATTCCTGTTTCAGCCACATACTGGCCTTCATTTTTCTCTCTCAATCTGATAACGGTCTCAAATGCAGTGGACCAACCTGCAGACATAATTTATAACGTTTTTGTGGTGTACTTTTTCAGTTCGGTGCATTTAAAAAAACAAACCATGTGCAAGTGCATTTGCAGCATCGCGTTTGTATCATACGTAACTTTTATCTTAAAAAATACACACAACTGCCCTTAGATTGCGTCAGCTAGCGTACTGTCTGAGGGCTGCATGAAAGTGCTGTAGTTGAAGGACAGTGGCCAACCCAACGATCAATATCCTCATCTGACTGAACCTCAGCCGTGTCACAATCATTTCACAGTATTAAACAAACGCCCCCTAACAGCATATTACACACAGACATAGAATTCATCCTGCAAAAATCATTCTTACTTTCTCTGGTCACCAATGACATATTTAGCTGTCATATGTATAAAGTAATAAAGATTTCCTCTTATTGGTTCTCTCTCTCTCTCTCCTTTCAGACCCCGCTGGTGGGACGTTCAGCATGCGAGAGGGAGTGGGCGTCTGCGCGTCACACACAGGTTTATGAAACGAGAGTCAGGGAGGCGGAGTTCTGCTGCAGCACAGGAGCAGCGAGCGAGATCTGCATCCGGCCTCCAGCCACCAGGCTGGATACTTTATTTATGCTTTTGCTGGGGGTAAAGCTCCAGGATTCCAGGCTGACTGTGGGCAAACACGCTGGATCTGAGCACACAGAACCGCAAACGGATACGGCTCAGACCGATAAAAGGTCTTAACGCCATGACTGCTCTGCCTCAGGAGATACGGGAACTCTCTGCTATAAACTAAAGGGTTTCATTAGGAATCAGTTTATGACTGTCAAAGGATTCTGCATGCAGTAGGCAACTTTTTCTTTATTTACTTCGAGTCTTTTTTGTGGTATATACTGAATCTGAAGGCTGCACAGGAGAAGGTCTGGCTGGAAACGGAGGCGCTTTCTTTATAGGTTTATAAACCATGGAAAAGCCGTTGATTGCATGACCTGTGGACACTGCGATACGAGACATGAGGTCGGCGGTACAAACAAGGATCAGTTCAGTAAATACCAGCTTGGGCAGGATATAACCAAAGACGAGACGCTCTGTGAACAGAAAGAAAAGCTTCAAAAAGAAAGAGCTCAACACCCTCTTTGGATTTTAGTGGCTGTAGAGGATTAACTGGCATTTCTAAACCAGGTATGACAAATACGGATACGTGTGTCTTACTGTGCAAAAGTGCCATTTCTTCTAATAGAAAAATTTAATTATACACATTTAATAAAAAATATATAAGTAATGGGAAGTTGTAGAGATCAGGAGCAAAATAAATCATCATTTGGCTAATTAAAAAAGCCTTATTTACATATTTATGCATAATAATGCAAAACAAATATTTTTTTGTTATTTCAATGTTGACTAAATGAAAATGTCTGTCACCTTCGATGGTCTCTCAAATCATTTCGACATGTTTTGCAGTCGTTTTCTTTTTAATCCACATTTGGTCTGACATGAAAATGTCCATTTCTGGCTGTAATATAAAGGGTCTACAAGCAATTACATTTTGTCAGGAATAAGTCATAACTTCTCTGACAGAAATAATTCATTCTGCTTCTGATTTCCTTTCAAGTAACAAGGCACCACATCTCGAGTAAACTAGTTAATCAACTCTGTGCTACACTGGACACGAGTTCTGCAGAAAAACACTGCACAATAACAAGCAGATTTGAAAACATTTACTCAAGGCCTGACGTTCTTCTGTCAGTGCAGTTTTCAGCCTTGAGCTGCAGTGGCAAACTGCAGAATCATGTAAAACAACAAGAGCCTGAGATTCCATCACACACAGTAAAAGATAAAAGCTCTCTCACAGACGTTTCATTCAGGGGACACTAGTGGGTTTCGGGATCTGTTATCTACATCCACGGCTGAGCGGGAATCTCCTTCCACCTCAATTAGACGCGTTTCTGAAGCTCTCGTTTGTTCCTCTTTTCCTCTCTCTCTAATCCCTTCTGTTTCTTCTGATGTTTTGATATACCTTGAAAAATGATTTCAATCAAGATAAACACCTCGGGCACATTTCACTATCACAACATTTCCATTCATTCATGTTATTGGAAATTTTAATAGCTTCTTTTCATTAATTCAACAGCAGAAATATACAATTCGTTGTCCTCAATTGAATCATTTAGTACAAAAAATTGCTACGAGCACCTTACATAAGAGCAATTATTTAGAGCAGGACATTGTCTTTTCTTTCAGAATGCCTGAATTTAACTGTTCTTCATTTGTTTTTCTCCAAGGGCAACAACCAGAAAGAGGACATTAGCGATGGCATGCATATACAAGCCATTCATTGTCTTCTTCCTCAGAACCGGGCTTCTTCTTGGCCTGGCCAGCCGGCTGGTGACCTCAGCCTCCTGTCCCTCGCAGTGCCGGTGTGATGGGACTTTTATCTACTGTAATGACAGAGAATTGACCTCCATCCCCTCAGGCATCCCACTGGACGCTACGGTACTTTTTCTCCAGAACAACCGCATCAGGAGCGCAGGAATCCCCGCAGATCTGCGACGGCTAAACAACGTGGAGAAGATCTACCTGTACTGCAACAACCTGGATGAGTTTCCAAACAACCTGCCACTGAACGTCAAAGAGCTTCACTTGCAAGAGAACAACATCCGGACCATCACGCGCGCCTCGCTGGCACAGATTCCCTTCATCGAGGAACTGCACTTGGACGACAACTCTGTGTCAGCTGTCAGCATTGAAGAGAATGCGTTTCAGGACAGCAGCCATTTGAGGCTGCTCTTCTTATCACGCAACCACCTCAGCACCATACCTTCAGGACTGCCTATTACTATCGAGGAGCTTCGCTTTGATGACAACCGCATCTCATCTATCTCAGAGGCATCCCTTCAGGATCTTATAAACCTGAAACGACTTGTTTTGGATGGCAACCTTCTAAACAACAGGGGTGTTGGGGAGATGGCCTTCATAAATTTGGTGAACCTGACTGAGCTCTCGTTGGTACGGAACTCCCTAACATCACCACCTGCCAACCTGCCAGGCTCTAGCCTGGAGAAGCTAAATCTACAAGACAACCACATCAATCACGTGCCAGCAGGTGCCTTTGCTTTTCTGAGACAGCTGTACCGCTTGGATCTGTCAGGCAACAACTTGAGCAGTCTGCCCGTGGGGGTATTTGAAGACCTGGATAACCTTACCCAGCTGCTCTTGCGTAACAACCCCTGGCACTGTAGCTGCAGGATGAAATGGGTGCGCGACTGGCTGAGAACTTTACCGTCTAAGGTCAGCGTGCGTGGCTTCATGTGCCAAAGCCCTGATCAGGTCAAAGGGATGGCCATCAAAGACCTGTCAACAGAACTGTTCAGCTGCTCGGACACAGATAGCACACCTACATATGAGAGCAGCACCATCTCTAACACCCTGCCACCCTCTAGGCCCAAGTGGCCATCGTATGTGACTAGAAGACCCATGGTTAAGGGTCGCAGCACAACGCCATCCAATCGTAAGATTATTACAATAATCGTCAAATCTAGCAGTGCTGAAACAGTGCACATATCTTGGAGAGTATCTCAACCCATGACTGCCCTGAGGCTCAGCTGGTTAAAACTGGGCCACAGTCCTGTGTTTGGATCCATAACTGAGACCATCGTTCAGGGTGAAAGAACGGAATACCTGCTCACAGCCCTGGAGCCCGAATCTTCCTATCGGATATGCATGGTTCCTATGGAAACAAGTAACATTTACCTTTCAGACGAGACACCTGTTTGCATAGAGACAGAAACGGGCTCCCTAAAAGCGTATGATCCCACCACAACCCTGAACAGAGAGCAGGAGAAAGAGCCTTACAATAATCCCACTCTGCCTTTAGCTGCTATCATTGGAGGAGCTGTAGCTCTGCTGGCCATCATCCTGTTGGCCCTGGTGTGCTGGTACACCCACAGGAACGGTTCTTTATTTTCCAGAAACTGCACGTACAACAAGGGTCGCAGGAGGAAGGACGATTATGCCGAAGCTGGAACAAAGAAGGACAACTCCATCCTGGAGATCAGAGAGACCTCGTTTCAAATGATACCCATAAATCACATGCCAGTGTCCAAAGAGGAATTTGTGATACACACAATTTTTCCTCCTAATGGCTTAAATCTTTACAAAACGCCGCTCACTGAGAAAAGCATCAACAACAGAAGCTACAGAGACAGTGGAATACCAGACTCTGACTACTCTCATTCCTGACACTGTGCATGGATTACAAAGACGTTTGGTTGTGAATGAGTGACCTCCAGACTGCTTGCTCTTTTGCAAAACACTGGATCGAAAAGACGGAGGAAAGCGTCGTTATGTACATTTGCCATATAATTTATCTTTAAGGACGATTTATTAAGAAGGTTCTGATTGCAGGTCATCAGTCACTGGTGTACGCTGCCACAAACCACAGTTCTATATTTTAGAGTTTTGTAGTCATTTGTACTGTACTTCCTTTACTTATGGATTTAGGCCAATTAAAACATTTGTGCTCTACTGAGATACGATGACTTGTCAACTGTGAAAGTGGGTTTTCATTGCTGTGTTGAACAATCAGATTTTGGAAAACCATGTTGTTTAAGCACAGGTCAGAACTACTGCTTTGTTGCTGTTGATGAAAAAATACAACAAAAACAAGCAGAAATTTAGGGACTAGCTGTTCAAAAGAGTCAACGTGGAGTCAAGTGTTCTGTTAATTCTGAGGAAGGCAGGTACAGACTTACACTGGTGTGACAGGAACCTGAGGGTTTTGTTAGGAACCCTGGCTGCCTGTTCCAGAACGCTGCCTGGCATCACACCTCTGCAATGATTAGGAAGCAGAAATCTATGATTTCCTGTCTGCTTTGGGAAAGGAACACAACACAACACAGCACAGAACCCTCAGCCGGACGGTTCTGCCCCAGCACACAGCAAACGAAGCACACAGATCAAATAAAGGTTACTTTTCAGTCAAATCAGAGTGGACAGGCTGAAACAACCCAGTATTGCTAGTTCAAGTCAGTAAGAGGAAAATAACATTAACTGTATACAGTACAGTTATATAGTCGTGTGTGTCAATGGCAACACGGCCCTCCTAATAAAAAATATTCTGAGCAGTAAAAAAATATGTCAGGAAACATATTTGGGCTCTTTTCCATCTAAAATCTCAAGTGTCAACTATTTTTTCCTCATCATTTTTTTGTCTTTTTTTCTAATTTCAGACTTTTAAGTTGCCACAGTTGAAAGTTGATTGTTCTTTAAAACTGAAAACCAAAGTGCATTGTTTGCCCTTTGGCTAGTCTTGTATGTGCCTTGATCCAATGCTTATTGTATTTAGCTTTTTTCAAAAAAATAAAAAAATCCGTGACTTATCCTTTTCATACACACTTGAATATGATAGGATATTGGTCATATTGCAAAATAAAAGTGGATAAAACTCAAGCCAGTGGTCTCCTTTCCCCAGAAGAATGCTTTCCATTTATTTTTAATCCCTCTAAGCTTCACACAGACCGTTCGGGTCCCTACCAATGTTCCTCTGAAACATCTGAGGATTCTGCATAGTGCAGCATCTGCTTGGAGCTCTTGTGTGGCTAAGCCATGTATGACTTTTCTGATTGGCTCAGCTGGGAAATATAAGCGAATATGAGGCGACTGGAGAAACGCTGCACTGGGTTTGAAGCACCACGGGGCAGATGTATCTATCCAATGACTGGTGCAGCCTTTGCTGAGGGCAAGCCACATCAACTAGGGTACGAATCACACAGGTGGTTCAGGGCATCTGACAGATTGACATAAGACACAACACAGTACATAGACGCAACATGTATGTGGGCCATGAGTGTGTGAAAGGGCAGATGTGCACACACAGATGAATACGCCCGAGCTTTAACTGCAGTTCAGAGGAGCCTTTAAAAAGAGTAAATCAAGCTCCAAACCTTAAGTATACTCCAGTTCTAAATATACTACATCAGCTTGAAATTAAAGTGAACTCTGTGATGTCATGGTTCAACCACCAATCCACATGTGAGTGTTGCTGATGTGAACTCTTCTTTATGTGGTCTTTTAAAATGAGGTTTTTTTGCGTCACTCACTTAATTGCGGTTCTGAAGCCTTTCGTTTATTTTGCTATATAATAAATAACTATTTTAACAATGAGTCAAAGCTGATTTCGCACTGTCAATATAATCATCTCAACAAATGTGCAAAGTAGACAAAACACAAATACTTCAAACATGGAAAAAATAGAGATGAGATGAAAGTATGAAAAAGCATCAAACAGGAGAGACGTCACGGCAGTTTTAATTATCAAAGGGAACAGGTGCACTTGTGTGTGTGTGTGTGTGTGTGTACACACTTTCTTTACAGCCATTCTGCAGCAATAAATCAACCTCTGGTTTTCTTACCACATTAGAATTCGTGGTGCCTGAGATGAGAGGAAAAATATATATTGTGAGGTGTGATTAAAGCAAATCAATTGTTGAATGGTACAAAAACCAGTATGTGATCTCCAGTCAGAATGATCCATTCAGAGCACTGATCCTAAGTACTGGGGAGGGGGAGTGCTTGAGGTGACCTGTGGTGACCCTTTGAACACAATGACCTCACCTCTGGAGTCTTTGTCAGCACACTGGTGATCCCCATCAGATCCCACAGACGACCTCGTTTGCTCTGAGAAAATCACCAATCAGCACACTTAAAATTCTACCTTCACTTGAAAAGGACAAAACTCTTTCAAAAACAACCTAAACCATGACAACGCATGAAGATCAGCACAACGCAAATGAGGACCATGTACATTTCACGCAAAGAAAGTGGATGTTACTGGATCATCTGATCTGTGATCAGTGATTCTGGCCCAGAGAAAGCGGTGACTGATGCGAGGTCAGATAAAGGCAGGTGACACAAGGGTCACCAATGAGAAATGAAAAATGGGTGGACATCTCAAACTTTTGACCCCTTTTTTAGGCCATTAGTAGACATTTTTCACATTTTCCCCTTTTTTTAAAGCCAGCTGGTGGACATTTTTCATCTTCTAGGCGTTTTACCCTTTTGTCAAGCAATTGTGGGACATTTTTCATGTTTTTGGACTTCTGGCCTCTTATTTTAAGCACAAGACAGAACAACAGTACAGGTCAGGTCAAGCACTGTCACGGAGCACAATAACAGACCTCCAGCTCTATAAGAGAACTGACAGAACTGTGTCTTGCATCATAAAACATTTAAATGACCAACAGAAATAATGTAATGAGAGCACTGCTTCAGACCAGAAAGGCAATTACTGGCAAATGCAGAAGCCACATGTCATTCCATTATTTTTAGAGTTTAATTTACCAAAAGAGCCGTAAGGGAGTTTAAAAGCATCTTATTCTGATCTCATTTTGTTTCACCTTGTTTCAGAATGATGTTGTCATCATCTCTCAAGTGTGTAATGTGTTTGCTCTCATTCTGCCGGCCCTAGTGATCGCTAGAAAGCCCTTTCCTATAGCTCAACTATGGGAACTTCCAAAATACAGGAGCAAAACTCCTACTAATGAACCATTTCTGCCTTCTCTCCTTTTGCACCCTGTATTCAGTCCAAGACATCTAGCGTGTCAAAGCTGAGCTTTCTTATTGTGTGTCTTCTAGATGCAGAGGAGAAACTGAGGTCAAAATGTCAGGCTAAGGGAGCAAACATCACCTCCCACTGCGCCTGGACACGGGCCAGCGTGTGTTTATGAATCATATGAACACAGACGATACAGGCTAAATTATTGCTTATTTTCATAAGCATTTGTTTGTGTATAAGTAATGCGTTTACCTATACACAAAAAAGATCCCCTCTTCCTGTGACCTTCACAACAGCTCATACAGCTCTTCTCTCAATGCACAGACCGGAGTTAAGAAACTGAATCACTCTTTCCTGCAGGATTCCATTTGAGATTTCTGAAACCACAATATGACAGTATAGCCATGTCTTAAAAACAGCTGCGGTGTGGGCATGAAGCCACGGCCACATGTGCTCTGCTGTCATCACCATCACGCAGCGAAATAAATACAAGCAGTCAAAACAAATGTTTGAGCAATCGGACAGAAAACAACAGTTAGAAAGACCCACAGCGGTCAAAACAGAGATCAAAAGCAGGTCTGAGCTGTAAGGACATTTCCCAGCTGCATTCATTTATTCTTGCCCTCATACACATCATCACTTCAACAGATGTGTCCCCAAACCTAGAGGGTTGCCTACATGGGCAGCATCCTAACAGCCATGAAACTGATTTAGAATGCACTGTATAGCCAGCAACTCTGAACACCATATAAACGGGAGATTAAATTTGCAATTGTTTTAAATCTTTACACAGAACAAACATTTGGTAAAATAATCTTTTCAAATGCACAGAACTACCTTTTCACATTTCTACATTATTACATATTAATTGCATTCTGGGATGTCCTTCGAACAAGAATTCCACAGGTGATGCTTCCTTGAAGTTTGGATATGCATAATTAAAAAGTCTACTTCATGAAACATCTTTCATTTTATGGAAATACTGCCTCTGTAGGGAGCACACTAGGTTTTCTATGCTACTCCACCTTTCAGGGTAACTTTCCGCTCGCTCTCAATCTCTCTGCAGGGGTATTTGACTGGGTCATCTGCTGGGAATAATCATTTAGTTCCGTCTGAAAGGTCCTGCGGCAGTACAATCGTCCTTTAGCCCTCTGTGACAGCAGGGTTTGAGGACTGTATCGGGACCAGCTTTGATCTGGTTAGTATTCTCATTTGTGCAAGGGCCAAGGTGTAAATGTCACAGGGGAATCTGCATGTCAGTGAAGTGACCCGTCAGCTATACTCATCTGACAGCTGGTGAAGGGGTGCTGTAATGCCAGTACACTGCAGGATGCTGGTGTTGTGTCTGCTGATGTGATGTGGCTCTACTGATATGACACAGTAAGAGGGAGATGTATTCAGATGGTTACACTTATGAGACAAATGTCAATGTGATATTGGTAAACAGGGATGTACTGTTAAAAATACAGACAACATACAGCTGTTATTTTGTTACAGAGAACAAAAAAACACATAAAACCACAATTTTTCAAGCGTCTGTTTTTCCAGAAGAGAAAGATCATAATATTTAAATGCATTTAAAAAGCATCATTTAGGATGTTTCATAATCAGTTTCCCTTGTAGGAAATGCTGGCTTGTCCCCACAATGTGTGTGTGTGTGTGACTTTTACCATCCTCGTGGGGACATGTGGTCGCCACAGTGGTAGAAAACAAGCGCGCACACACACACCATCTCATGAAGTTCTTGAAGTTCTTAAAAATGAGGTCAAAATGGTGAACGTAAAACAAGGGCCGTTATGTAACAAGACCATCTCTGTGTGTGACAGCTAGTGGAGAAGTGAAGGTTGAGTGTCACAGTTCTTCTAAGTGAGTTCAGGAGCCTGACTTCATTTACAGACTGACAGCTGTGCTGATAAGAACAGGATTATAAATGGACAGGGTGCGACGCAGCATTCGGTCTACAACACACTCTGAAGAAACAGACGTCTTTTCGTTCCCTGAGGGATTTTTTACTCTAGAGATGCTGGGAGCTAACACAGCCTTCACACACTCTTCCATTACCTGAATAGAACTTTTGATCAAAACACGTTAGATTCAAGTATGAATCTCAGAGGAACCCTAAAACTAAGAGATGTGTACTACTTTTGATCTGACTGGCACAGAATCATAAAGATCTGTGGGCTATTTTAATGTGGGTCAGTAGACAACAACACAGAACATTTGAGCAACCACACAGCATGAAAACCACTAAAAAACAACACCTTAACACCCTGGAAACCACCTACTAAATCCTAGTGACAGTGAGTTAGGACAAGCATAAAAATCTGCCAAACTCATTTCTGAACAGGACACAACACAAATCCTGACTGAGGTACAGGAGGACAGGTCTTTTTTTGCATTAATAGCATCTGTGATGTTATGAAACATTACGTTTCTGCTCGTGAGATAAAGGTCCAACATGTCGGTTGAAAATGGAAACAGGAGGGATTTGTGTGGAACAGCATTTGAAGCCACAGGTTTGATCAATGAGGTGATGCAATATTTGAGTAAGGTTTTATAAATGTTTGCCTGAACTGCCTAAGGAGTCTCTCAAAAAAAGAGAAAGATGTGCAGCATTACAAATCTAGTGTCAGTACAACAATAGATCATTTCCATTGTTTTCCTTTCTCCAAAAGACAAAGCCCTCAACCTCCATTTAGGCCCTTCCTTGTTCCCGTAAGGAAACATCTCCACTCTCTAATAAAAACACTTTATTTTTCCAGTCTGAATTCACTGTCCATAAGCAGGTCCAACTATAAACCTCCATTTCCTGTGAGGAACCTCAACACAATGCTTTGGACCCAGTGCAACATCCCTCCACCCAGCCAAGGGAGGGTTGACAATGGCTGACAATACTTTCATGAGTGTGGTCATTAATCATGTTGTCTTATGTGCCAGCATGACAACAGAGAGCGGGGCGGTGAGGGAGTCGTGGATGGCGCCTAATGTGACACAGGTCATCCCACAGACTCTATGAACTTGCATGAAGCAGCCAGCAGCATTCATGCTTACCAGGTCACTAATCGAATTATGTCAATAAGGCAAGAGAGCATAAGGCATCAAACTCATTTAGCCATTGAAAGAAGGCCAAGCCCTCGGTGGGATCACAACAAACACAGCCTCCTCTGAAACAAAAATAAGAGTTCCTACCAACAAAGAAATTATGCAAGATTATGTGTGGGTAGTCAGTAACTTTGCCTGTCAACATCAGTGCCAAACAAGAAAGAAAGAGCTATGCAAATTGAGCACGCAAATCTGGTTTCTTACTCCTGAACTCTGCTTCTCCCACCTTCCTCTCTTATTTTCATAAGCCAGATGGCCGTAGTTTTGGGCTAATTCACTTAGCCAAGCGTAAGTAATTGCTCACATATATGCATGGCCAATCCATTATTAGATAACACACAAAAGAGCAAATAGGCAGTTCAATTCAAGGCGGTTTCATCCGTCTATCATCGAGGCTGGAGGTGGGCAAAAAAAGGTCAGCAGGCCTCGCTTTGGTACATGCAGGGCCTCAGAAGCCTAGCTGAGGATCAGATCGGTTTAATTACACCTGTGATGACAGAGAGATGAGTGGGAGGTGGAGTGTCCAGCAGACTAAAGGTGTAGAAACATTTGAACAGGCATTCACAAATATGTGAGGGAAGCTAAAGAACTCTTGATTAACAGAAACGTTCATCTGGAGTCCATCTGCACTGTCAATGTTTTCTTCACCGCAGCTATGAGAAACAGTGCGTGTAAATATGTAGCACCGATTTATTTTATATAAATGTTATCAATTTCATAACACCGCATATAGAATCTGTGCATTATTTTGTTTGTGCGGTATTAAAATAAAAACTAAGAAAGAAAAATAACTATTAGATGGCCTCTAGATAGCTTTATTTATTCTTAACGATATATAAATGTATTTATTTCAATATCTGTAATATATAGACATAATTATTCACATCAAGTAATAAAATACTAATCAAATGCATTCATATGAAAACATTCTCATGTGGCCGAAAAAGAGCCAAAAACAGGTTTTGCTCAGCAGGAAGAAAAATTAAAGAAATGTTCTTGAGGACAGCCCACATTTTCACTTCTCCACAATCAAATAAAGCGACTGCCAGCAAAGCAGAAAGTAACGAATCAGTCAAACCTTGTAATAACCTGTGGAACAGAGGCTTTCATTTCACTGGTTTTGTGTGCGGCCTGTCTTACCAACACACACATTATATATGTCCATATATCTAAATGTCCATATGTGAAACCTATTAGAAGTGTGACATATACAACTAATATATTACTAATCACTAATATAGGAGTCACACATATGTAACAAATATGTCCCTATATCAAGAGTGATGTCATAATACATTTCTGTATGCAATTCATATTATCCCTGAGCAATTCATTGAAACCTTATATGAGGCGGCTTGTCCAGTTTTTCAGTTGCACAAGCTGGTAGGAAAACAGAGGCTGATGGGCTCAGCATTCACCTGCATGTCTTTGGCATACTAAACAGGCTGAAGGTGAACTCTGGAGAGTGAGAAGCGGCTGTCTGAAGCTGACTGATGTTGACCTCCGGCCTGTGTGTGCGCACGCTTCTACGGGAACGCAAAGGCCTTGAGCCAGACAGAATTTTTGAATTTCGGTGGTGAACGGTAAATCTTATTGTTGTTCACTGTGAGCAGCTGACTGACACGAGACACTTGATCCATCCATCAATACTGCAGAAATTGATTATGTGGAAATCAGAGCTCACAACCAGGTTTCCCCATCAGCTTAATTAACAGCTTTAGCATTGATCAAACAGAGCTAACTGAACAGATGGGTTTCATCAGAACGGACATGTTCTCTTGCTTTGACTGGTACAGAGGGTCCAAGAAAGTGTGGCATACTTAAACCATTCTCAAAATACAAAGACATTCATTTAGTAAATGCACATCCTTCAACCAAACGAAAACAAAAACCCTCAGGTTTTCAAATTACTAAACAAGAGCTATAATGTTGTTAATTTGGACACTTCCTGGTTATCAAGGGTTTAGGAACCACAGAAAATGACACTTCTGGTTATTCTGCTAGAGCACCTGTCTGAACATGAGGGGAAATAAACATCCACTGAAACAAACCGGTTTGTAATAAAAAATAATTAGATGTCAGTTATTCTGAAAAGACAGGTGTCACAATTTCCTTGCAGATGCTGCTTTGGTTTGATGTTTTACCTAGAGCAAAAACATACATTTGAAAGTGTGACTAAAATCAAAAGAAATGTTTTTGGGACAACTGTATGTTGAAGGAGAGGAATAGACAATACAGATCAGATTTAAAAATGGCTTGAAATTCTGTTTTGTTTCCAAAAGCTGTTGGCAGACCACACTAAAACATGCACAACCTTGACTGTCCAACATTAACAGCCTCCCAGATGAGTTTCTGGGAATAAATGGCTTCCAGCTGGTCAACATGTCCGCCGGGCATTACCTGACAGCGACAGCCAATGGGAGCGCAAGGACTCTTTAAAAACACT
>JAZGTJ010009130.1:0-19838 GCA_036877575.1 Botia almorhae | reverse complement strand
TGGGTCCTGAAGTAAAAACACTTGCTGTAGTGTTTCACAAGTATTTCATTGCAATATTACTCAAATACAGATACAATAATGTAATACAGTTACGTTTCACTTCTCCTCAACTTTCATTAGGGCTCCAAAAGATTCAGAACCTATTCTAAAAAATACAGTTCAGCGTCACACCACCAGGGGGAAAACTGAAACACAGAGCCCATATCTCAAGAACAACCCCAGTAAAAGCACCAGACTGTTTTTAGCAGGGCATTGAAATAACACAGTTGATGTCCCTGACATTAAAACTTCAATCCCCCAAGGATCAAATATGACCTATTCTATTGTTTTACGTTTTAGGTCAAGAGAGCATTGGTAATGTTACACATCAATAATAATTTGAGTGCCAGGTCATAGAGGTTTTTCCCCTCTTAAGCTGCAACAGAAATTCTTTGGTTAGCCTTCAACATCATGATTGGTGAGACATCAAATTTCTTATTGTCATTTGGCTGACAGTTTGAGAGGAATAAGGCTGAAGAGTCTGCACAGGGAGAACATGACCAAACCCATCACAAAGATCATAGCACAGCAGCAGACAATAAGACAGATTTAGTTCAGGGGCCAGAGTCTGTATGAGATCTCTGTGTAACGGTTCCACAGTCTGAATTGGATTCTGGATTAACCTGTGTCGTTGCAGGTTGAGTCAAGGCCATGCAGAAACAAAGAGAGACAGATAATGACAGCCAGGTGAGTCACAACCTATCTGACAGACACAGCAACCTTTATCTATAATTGAAATCTACAAACACACACACACACACACAGTAATTAAATAAAACAAAAGCAAAAGATTATGTTTGTAATGGCATATAACCATACTATTATTTCTTCATCCTTTAGTATGCTTTGTGCAATATGCTAATTTGTGCGTGACCTCACATCACAATGTAGCATCCCACCGTTGAAATGTTTTGCATACCGCATACTAATTTGCATATTGTTTATATAAAGTACATACTGCTATATACTGCAAAGTACACACAGTAGTACGAAGTACACAATTGAGTATGCTAGTCTGTGGTATTCCATTCTAAATACAGGCAAGCAATGTAATCTACCCCATATAAGACTGTATAACATCACCTGTTTCCCCTACCTTGTTTTCTCTGTGTCTGTCTATCTGTGTGTCTGTGTACTCGGCCTAAATATATCATTCATGTAAAACTGCTTTGTAACAATGACATTTTGTAAAAAGCGCTATATAAATAAAGTTGACTTGACTTGACTTAAATGTAACAACCCAGACACGCTAATATTCCAAGTCTCAGCAAATTTCTACATTCTAAAGATTACTGTATATAGTAAAGTGCTTTACTTGTTTTGACTTCTTATCTGGCCATATCACAGTTGATAAGGTAGAAAATCAGCATCAACTGACTAGCAGAAGGACAGATGACTGCAGGTTGTACCGTGGATTTTAATTGCTGCTTTGCCGGCCAAAATTGAACAATCAAAACCCTCATAACTGCCCAACCAGTAATCACTTTATATGCGACTGACTAGATTTACAGTAGGCATTTGATGGAAGAGTCCACAGCTTACCGGCTCTTCGGCAGACATTTAAATACTGTAGTCATCTTACACTCCTAGCAGAAAGTGGAACCAAGCAGCAGATAAAACTGAAAATAAATTACATTACAGAGATTTTATCTTATAAACTTAATAGGAATGGGAAATACAAATAGTTCACAGTTTTTACTTTGTAGAAAATGTGGAAACAATCCAAACATTCTAACCAACTAAATTATATAAACCTAAAATAATTAAATACATACATTGCATGTTACTAGTAACTTACTCGTAAGAGTAAAAAACAGCATTAGTTGTCCAAAATGTCAACAGTTAAAAGAACAATGTTGACAAAAGGTCTTTTCATAGAAAGATAAAAAAAACATGCTGGCTGTATTCACCACAAACAAGACTTTTGATCAAAACAACTCATTTTTTCATAGAACAGGTGTGTTTTGTTTGGTGAAAAAATTTCAACGACCGCAGTTCATACGACTTAAACATTTATTGCCTGGTTATGGAAAAACCGCCACATAAAGAAGGTGGTTACACTTCCTCGTGTATGATGGCACAGAGGGTGACAGTAAATTTCCCCACAGGAGACCAGATGTTTGAAAAGCCAGACAGCAGAAGAGCGCTCACTCAGTACCAACTTCCAAAGGGCTCGTTCAGCGTCTGTTTCCAGCCTGGCCTTCACCATTTCCTGTGTTGGGGTGGCAGGATGAGCCAGTGCTTTTTCTCTGCTATAGTCTTTTCTTTCCCAAAGGCAGAAAACAAACAAGGCCAATGAAAGCATCTGTCTGAATGCCCTAAGGGCAACAGGAAAGCGTGTGTTGCTGTATGTATGTTTGAGAGAGAGCGAGGCTCTCAAGGGCCAAAGACTAAAACAAAGCGCTCTAATGAGCATTGAAGAACAAGACTCGTGTGCGTCTCAGCTGCAGAAGAATGTAGCACTACTGATTTACAAAAGAACTAATGTATAAATTGTCCATCACTGAAGCTTTAGAAAGATACAAGATACATGTAACAGCTGAATGCAAGAAACATTCATGTCAGTTTTATGTTTCCCTCAGCACATAATTTCTGTAACAGATGAGGAGCTCTGGTAGATCAAAGCTGTGATGACATTGCCGTAACCACTGTCAGACACAGGGTTCGACATGTGTACAAACATCAACCGATGTGCAACCATTTTTGACCATGGTCAAAGACCTTATTTAATGACTTTATGACTTGCATACGGGAAGATCTTGGGGAATAACAGCTATCCTTATAAATCAGCAGATTATGGAACAGCAAGATCATGAGAAACAGATGCTTATGAAAAAGATGGACCAAAACATGAAGCTTTTGAACAAGGGTTTATGTCAAACTGCACTTAGAGGTAGATGAAGCCCTCAGAAAGGTGGAAAGAAAAACAGTTTACCCAAAAATGATAAACATGTATGACTTTCCATCTTCCACAACAGCTCTATACTCTATAACATCTGTATGCACACACTATATCAAAGTCTTCTGAAGCCACACGAGAGCTTTGTGAGAGGAACAAAGCAAAGTCCTTTACAAAGTGGTGTGAGAGGAAAATGGCAAGCAGCAGATGAAGCAAAGAGAGTCCAGTGACACGTATTGGTGTCTTCATCAGTCT
Source organism: Botia almorhae (assembly GCA_036877575.1). Taxonomy (NCBI): domain Eukaryota; kingdom Metazoa; phylum Chordata; class Actinopteri; order Cypriniformes; family Botiidae; genus Botia; species Botia almorhae. The sequence continues at coordinate 16,645 of JAZGTJ010009130.1, read as the reverse complement.
GTGTAATACGATCTCAACATGCAAGGTTGCGTGTCAAGGACTCGTTTACTTAATGACAGGCTAGATGGCTGTGTTATACACATTTGTGTTTACAAACCATGTATAGAAGGATGACTGGTAATAAACAGCTTTTGTTTTCAGTTATCATTCACTATTTATAAAACAAGAGAGCTCATTAGATTACGGAAATCATGAAGCTTGTATGTATATATGAGCACACACACACTACTGCCTTTTAAGGCAACAACATTTGCATGCGTTTACATTTTTGGAGATGTTTATATGTGCTACAGGAATTACCAGCTAGGAGTTTTGTTTCAAACCATCATGTGATCAAACAGTATCTTGCATGTCATATCGCATTATGATATACTATATATTAAACCCAATTTAAGCATATTTAAACCGAAAACATTTACAATTTACCGTAAAAAATATATTTAAGGGAATATTCTTATCTTTATTTTAAATAATTATATTCTGGCATGTTATTTTTGTTTGTTATTTAAAATTACTTGAATTATTATTATTTATTTATTTGAATTATTATAATGATTTGATCAGTTGATCTACAATTTTACAATTTTAGTTGTTCTACAAAACTACAAATCTACAATTTTGGTAGTTTGCTGGTTATTTGTCTATTATACTTTGTTATTTGGTTATTTGTTATCTGGCAACTAGGTGATTTGTGTGTGTGTGTGTGTGTGTGTGTGTTTGTGAGCTACGGTCCATATGGAGAGCTGATGGGGTCTGACAGAACGCAATGCTTTGTTGAGACAGCAGGTTAGTCTATAAATACCCCAACCTCTGTTTCCTGTATCATCCCCTGTTTCTCAACATGAAAAGAAGGCAGATGCATTAATAACCAAAGAGGCTGTGCAAATTATGCATAAACCAAGAAAATCGCTCTTTACAAATTCTGCTCCAGACAGGCATCAGTGAGGAGAGACTCTGGGGAGAGTTACATAAATGACTCTAATCCTTTTTGCTATGCAGCATGAAAACAGGAGACAAAGCTACGGCAGGAAAAGAGACAGGACATTTATACATTCGGCATGACTGGTTTTCATAAACTGTTCCTATATAATTTCAACTGAAATTTTTTTTCACTTTGCAAGATACAAAGCAAAACACAATGTACCATGATGTTAAGAAGCAATAAGATCTTATTTCCTCAAACAGAAATTTTTCCTGCATGCTGATCTCCCAGCTGTGTTGTCCTGCTTTTGTTCACCTCTCCATGCTGCTGGTACAATAATGGCCATTGTGATGATCTGACTCATTTTCTCAGTGTCCTCAAAAATGTTTAAACAGGTCAAAGTTCTTAGGACTGACACATGTCATTACTAGGCTCCAAAATATTCTGGGCTGCGTTTCTCAAAAGCATTGTCACAGAACCATTAGCAACAATGGTCTTTATAATGTACTTGGGCTTATGATGCTTTTGAGAAACGCAGCCCTGAAATGAATGCTGATAACGGTTTATTCCAAACTGTGCAGAACAGCTGGCAGCTATTTAAACTGCCATCAGTCCGCTCGTCTCAAACAATCACTTTTGTTTGTTTTTGTTTATTTGGTGTCTAAGATGTAGATGAAAACACTTCAGGTCATTGATCAACAGTATCAGCTTCTGAAGTTTTAGTTGCTTGGTGAGGAAATGAAGTGTAAAAATATGTGTTTTCCATCTGTCACTGTGCCTTTTGTTTTGGTAGAAACATTTATTTCTTTAACCACAACAATCCCTGCGCTCTTAATATGTGCACAGTCCCACACCGAAAACGCATGAGAAATTATACCACAATAGTGTATGACAAACATAAAAGTCACCTATAAATCTTTGTGCAATTAGAACATATTTAGAATAAAGCTGTTTTCCCTATAATGTAGGTCCCTGACCCACCCACATGCACCCAAACACACACCACTCATTCCTCCATTAATAAATCATCATCATCAGTCAAAAGCTGGCCCTAAAATAAGTGGAAGAGACAGAAAGTGACCAAATAACAAGTGAGAGAATCAATCAAATATGCATTTAAATCAAAGGCCCTTCAGTGTGGGATCTGTCACTGTTTCTCTTCAACCATAAACATTCTGCTTCATACAAAACTGAACAGAATGTGGTAGAAATGTCAGGGAGGTTGTTGAACAGGGTGGTGGAAGTGACACATCTAAGTTATGCAGTGAGGAGACGTTTAGTGTTTGTGTTTTTGAGCAGAGAGCTAATAAAATTAGTGTGGAGCTTGAACTGACCTCAGAGCTCACAGGCGGAGCTGCAAAAACATCAGCAGCCAGCAGGCTATTTCTCATTTTCTGACTCCAGTGGAAAGAGAGGAGTGAGAGATGGACACCGCAAGAGAAAAGAAAAACACAGCTCAACTATTTCTATTCATTTTTCAACTTTCTGCAAATGCGGTAAAATGTGAATAATCTGCAGAGAGGCAAAATTCAATGAGAAAGGTAAGATGGAACAGCACCACAGGCTATCTGGCAAAGTCATTCGCTACGCCATCCACATGGACCTCAATCCCATTTCCCCAACAATCCCATTTCCCACAATTAAACTAAGCACTGTATTTCTCTCTCACACACACACACACACATACACACACACACACACTCACAGCCCCCCTTTCTAAATGGGGAGATTCCATAGACTTCTTTTGTTTATGTACACACAGATAGTTATAAAAACACTATAACCTTACTCTAACTTTATTACAATTACAAAAAACTTTATTTACAATATTTTAAAGCAGGTTTACAAATAAGAATGTCCCCAAAATTATTCAGGTTTTGCTCACTTTGGGTACAAATTTGGATAAGTTATGGATAAGTAACCCCACAATCCAGCACCTACACCCCCATGCTCACAAAATCCAGTTCAAAGCAAAGCACTAAATCTTAAGTTTACTGGCAGCAACAGCAATGTGAGGGTTACAGTTTAATTGATTAGTAACAGTAAATTTACAGCATGCATACAGTACATAGCTTTGTAAAGTTACAAAGCACAAACAAATGTACAGACACATCTAAATTATGCAGCTCCATACAACATTTCTGTAGACATTATTTACTGCTTTGAGATTTAGAATCTCAAAACTGCACTTAAAGACTAAATGATGAACAAGCACACCAGCTCTGGGAATACAAACATTGCTCTCACACAATGCTTTAGTGCAAGCCAATGGCATGTCATAAAAATATGTACAAAATGTAGTGGGACCTTGGCATTCTGTTTTGCATGTTTTTGCATGAACACATTCCAAGCTGAATACTGGTCTGTTAGGGTCTGTGCTGATTTACCATGTCAGCTGCCTGGACAAGAATGGACAACACTGAGACAATATTGTGTGGACCACCTCTCGGTTTTTTGACCTCATCACATGACCTTGTTCATCATAACCTCCATGAATTTCACAGACGCCTTTAACATGGGAACAGCAGAGAGGTTAACAAGGCCATTGTAAGAGGTCAACAGCCTGACTGTGGTCACTTTTTTTTGTATTCTACAAAGCTGTGACTTAAAGACTTGGGTCCCTTTAGAGCAGGCAGCTAATGAGTCTGTCTAACCAAACGGATGTGGGTTGGGGTGGTTAAGGACATGAAATGAGTGCTATGCTCTATAGACTTTAATCCTCTCACAAGACCGGACAATTTAAGCCTGTACGGCCCTTTAAACATGCCTGAGTGACTGCCATCATGGTTTAGCATGACTGGTCTGAATGCAAGCCTTCAGTTTCTGTTAGCTGGGTCAAAGACAGAGTAGCATCTGAGCTGTAGATTCGTAATCTTGAAACAGGAGGAACGCAATACATCCGTTAATTATACAAGCGACAAATTCCACTAAAGATTGATTTCTGAATTATCTTACATAGCCCCTAAAAGCCTTCAGAGGGAATGTCAATATAGGATTTCATCAGCTCTATAATTGAGTTACTATCCCCATAGCCTGTCTCCTTTGCTACATTTCATGAACTTTGTGAACTATGTTTAGAATAGCCTTTATGTACATTGGTTGATTGCAAAGAACTTTTTATATGCAGAATTTAGTGAAAAATCTTTAAACATCAAGTTGCATGTACTTAGAATGCTTAAAGAATCATAATGTAATTCATTATTCATGTTGGTTGTGTTTGTTTTTAGAAAAATGTCTCAGAATTGCCAATTAAAGGTTTGATTATGTACTTTGACAGTCATAGGGATCTACAGCAGTCGCTCCGCTCTGTGATAACTTTACTTCAAAGTCTCTTTTCACCCTGAATGTGTGTCTTCATTGTGATCCCAGGATGATTTTTGACTGTCATTTTAGACTTATGAATTTAACATTCAGATATGTTCATTATAGGAATTTAAATGAATAGATTCTGGTGTCATGTCATTAATTTTCAAGTCACTTTGGAGAATGTTATATTTACTCAGAGATACAGCTGTGAGTAACACAGAGAAATACGCTAAAACCACTGAAACTCCAGAAATAAACATGACAAGAATGACTCTAACACATGACTGATTGTGACTCATGCTGAATGTGAGCTATGACGTTGCGTTTAGTCTCAGTTGAATTGGTCTTCAGAGAGGTCTGTTGACTGGAAGTGGGTGTCGGACACCCACATGCATGACTGGAGCCTCAGCTTGTATTGAGCATGATGACATACTGGTTAAACAGTGTCTCTACTGGGCCCCAAACTCCAAACCTTTTTTATGAAGCAGGCTGCAAACCTAGCATTTGCTGAACTAATGTTTACACACAGATCAGCAGGGGTCAAAACGCAGGCAAGTCTAACAGTCATAAAGCGGGACGCTCTGGTATGTCATGTGATTTGCTTGTTTGCAGCCAGTGGGAGATGTTGTGGGCTGGTCAGAAGCAGAGAGGAGGTAAGTGTCAGAGCTTGTCTCAGGTGGAACGAGTCTCGACTGCATATCGTAACTTACATTACCGTGGGACACACTGTGCATAGAAAATAGTCTTGAGCTAAGAACTCCTGCATTGCATTGGCTCGGATCTCTTTATGGTCAAAGATCATAAATCAAATACAAAATGGACACTTGTTTTTATAATGTTTCCTTCTCTGTGGGGGTGTGTGCAGATTTTTAGGGCCTTTTGACAGGGCAGATTCCTGACTAATGAAAAGCAGACAAAGCATGAACGTTGCACTTCATCTACTGAAACATCTCAGGGAGTTTTCTTTCAGGCCACTGTTGCCTCTGGCTTGCTCACTGGGGTTTTAAAGACACTACCCAGCTAATTTTAGATTGTAAGAACATCTTCCCAAAGTTTCCATTAAGTGAAAAAACATTAAAAACGTTTAAAATTTCTAGCAATGTTCAAATTGTGCCCTTTTTTAGACATTGTATTAACGCTACTGTTTGGCTATAAGAACATTATTCAATGTTTTTTTAAATTCTGTAACGTTTTTAACACATTCCACTACAATAACTTGTAGTCAATATATATATATATATATATATATGATATAGAACATTAAAAAATATTCTACTAACATTACTGAAAAAAGATTTCTGATAACTTTGAGAAAACTTTAGAATGTTAGATGCTAGTCCTTGTTAGCTGGGTATTCTTCAACACGCTGCCTTGGAACATTATGTACTGTGAATAGCACTGTACAAATAAACTGAAGTGAATTGATTTCTTTCTGTGTGCCATTCTCCCACCACACACATGACCAAAGCATGCAAGCTCAGGCTGAACACTATACTGGAAATCTCACTGCTCCACATACCCCCACAGGTGTGTGTGTGCAGGTGTGATGTCTTTGCAGGATGAGCTATACAGTAACACAGAGCATCATTATTACTATGCTGACCTACTGTACCTTTCCAAAGTCAGAAGCTTGGATTCGCCAGCCCTCAACAATGCAGCAGTCAGCACTACACTAACATCTTGAGTAAAGATTTAATCAACCAAATCTTATTCTTCTTATTACACAGCATTCAAACACTGCATTTTATGTATTTATTTCTGATTGGAGGGCTCCAGCTGACAGGCACAAAGTGGTCACTAATCAAGCCAAGCAACACACATTTTGTAAAGACTTTTTTCCACACATGATATTAGAATTTTGATCACACATTAACAAGAAAACAAGAAAACATCTCAGCACATGTTGATTTTATCTCAAGAATATTAACGGATGGCACAGATTAACTTTCCATACACACACAGACCCATAAATAGACCAGAGGGCAGTCAAACCCAAACACTAGATCTGCTGTCTATGCTCCTATCACAAACAAACACCATTTTTCATTCAAAACACAGACACCACAGTCATTGTGAATTGTAATGCTAGAATCGCTCCAGCAACAAGAGATTTACTGTATTCACAGCAGAGCCAGTTGTAATTTTTTTTCATACTGAACGCATCAGAGATAAGTTGTACATTGTAAATTCTGTTTCTCCAGGATGTCACTTTCAATCACCACCAAAAAAAAAAACAATGCAAGCAAGGTTACAGAGCGATGTCTGCCAAAAGCCAGCCAGTGTTGCTGGCTGAAATCACAAACTCAATAAAATTACAAACTCTATCTTCATTTATATGGCAGATGGCAAATTCATTCTGAGAAACACTCCAATGTTGTCAATTTAAGAGCATACTAAACTTGCCATCACATTTGTGAATGTTCAATTGAAAAGACCTTCACATGGTTGAGACGGTGGGCGTGTGAAACAGATGGTTAAAGTTATATGAACTACACAGAGTCATATGACCATGATTAATGAGCTCTCACCTCTGATTCCCACACTCAGCTTGGTAACAGTGTTAGCAGCAGCTGGGCTTTCATGGTGTAACCAGTCTTCCAGCACATTTACCAATCAGTCTCTCATCACACTATAAACACAGACCCACCACCTTTGCGCTGCTAACACAATTGTCTACCTACTGAGCTACAGAAACAAAATATTAAAACAAATTCTCTATGAAAAGTCTGACTCTATATTAAAAAGTAAGATTTCAGTCGAGTCCTAATGCTATTTTGTTTGTTAAGAAAGGCCTTTTCAAAGTCAAATTATTTTACATACACTATACCAACTGTAAGACTACAAGATATTCATGATAATCACCAGGCTCCTATACATTCATGTTTGCACACAAACACATCAGCTGAAGGAAACAAGGTTAATTTCCTCACTAAGAGAAATTGCTTAAGTTCAGTTAAAAATCAAGACAAATTGAATGTTTTTGTTATTCTAACGTGATCATTTGGTGATCATTTGATTCTTCCAGTACACACAAATATAAGTTCACACAAAATAAAGGTAAATTAGTTCTTTGAAAGAAAAAGTTCACTTCTCCATAATATAAATTAACCTCGCATATACTTTACCCTAATCTATAGACCCATCTATCCCTATGGTAGAACTTCAATAATTTCCTCTCTAATGAGATGCCGGAAAGCAGCTGGGTATGACACACCATGTGCAAAGCCAGGAATCAGTGTCTGTGTAAAGAAATTGACAGGGATGTAGTTCAGGCCCTTGGACTCATAAACACATCTTAAAGCTATGAGAACATGGGCGTATAAAGGCAGCAGATCCTGTTTCACATTACTTTTGAAGCCGCGAACGGATACAGACTGTTTATTATTTATTGATAAATATATATATATGTGTAATAGTAATACTGTCAGTCCACAGAGGCTTCCCTGACAGTGTGAAGAATGTCTTTATAACAGCAGAATCACATCTAGCCTAATATTTCTTGTACAGATGGATATTGTGGAACCACAATGTATTGCGATAAGGGACTTTATGTTTTCAGTTAGTAAGATCTCAGAGAACTTCTGCTTTCTTTGTTGTTAGCAGACACACAGCTCTTTCACTCTATGTGTAAAAGCATAACAGATACAGCATGTTGGTCAGAGTTAAGATAAGCTTTCTTGCAAGGGTAAGAAGGAAAAACCATGTCTGGTGACAAACTTTAAATCATTACACTAAAATAAATTTATGCTTTTTCCTTTTAGAAACTTGTTCCAGTCACTTGTAATATGAGATATTTAACTGATGCAGAACTTGACAGATGTATTATTTTAACTATATTATTTGAACTATAAAGTATTTATACATCTGTGCTACCCTAAATTTATGCTGATTAAAGTAAATGTACTATAATATTTTAGTGTCTTTCAGTAAAAATTAGTGTATTGTAGTAATGAAAATATAATAATAATAATAATGTAACAAAAAAAACTCAAAGGTACAGCATGTAATGGCTGTTTAAACCAGCAAAACCTTTTGAAATAGTCTCTAATGTTTCCATCTCAGATAACAAGAGGGTCTTGTTATTTACAGTTTACTATGTTCATACATACAGCACTAGCCAAATGTGAGATCTGATGAACCCATGGAGAACGTGTGAGTAAATGCCAATACACACAGAAAAGAGTTAAATACAAAGATCTGTCAGACAACGTGTTTGTCTTTAGCAGTAAGGACGCTGCCATATGCTGTAATTAAAAAAAGACACTGGCTAGGATGCCGTAATTACTTTTGCTGGGATGCATTGGCATCTGCCTACATAAAACATGATTACGATGTAAAAAGCAAAGAAAAGCTTTAAAAGTCACAACACCAACTGCCAAACATGCCAAAACCAAACGGCAATTTAAGAACAGAAGAACATTAATATCTTGAGGCAGAAAATTAGTAAGAGGAAATCATTAACATCAGTGGAAAAGATCGCATAACCACGCACAGTACTCAAACAAATCTTGCTGTTAAATATGTCAAAGAGCCTTTAATATATATTAATAATAATTATTTCCGCCAGTTCAAAATTGACATTAAGCTGCTGTAGCGTGGGCTCAAAGTTGTACCAAAGTTTTGAAAGCAGAATTTTAAGACACTTACCATCGACTGCGTAAAAGCGCTTAAGCAACAACGTCCACAATCAAGTAACGTTTTGAAATCGACGTCCTAGTGTTAATTCTCCTACGGCTGGGAAGTTCAAGAGTCGCTCTACTCCTCTCTACAGTAGGAATAACACGATCTCCCGTTACTGAAAGAGACGGAGTAAAAACGTAAAGCCACTACACATCTCTGCGTCCATCCTGCTGGAAGTGACTACTGCAAACTGCCTTAAATCCCGCTGCGCTCGTGCTAGACCCTGCCCCCATCTCTCTGCACTGGACCGCCGCTGGCAGGTCGCTCACGTTGGGATCCCGACCGCTGATCTGGAGCGACAAGCTTTAAGGCTATAGGAGAGTGGGCATGTTTGGGGGGCTCACGACAAACGACAGGTTCACGTTCATGAAGCATCTTAAACTGCTTCCCGTAATTTGTTTGTAGTGGACGTCTAACCAAAACACGAATGACATATTAATTGGGCAATAGAAATGTGAGTTATTTAAATAAATAATGAGTTTCCAATTCAAAATTAGTGTATAGATAAATTGTACAAAGCAATCCTCTTAAAGTCCACGTGAACTGGCAATTGCGACCAACGTATTTCCGAGAAAAGACGTGACTTGTTTTTTCACTGAAATTGATTGAATCTACAAATATAGGCGTTTCATTCAGAAATTGAGCTAGCAGCAGACTGAGGGGATTGGTTGGCTGCGTCCTGTCTTTACGAAAATTAACCATGGTTGTACTACAGTAAAAGTGTAGTAACCATGTTTTTAGGCGCATTGATTCCCATTTCAACCACAGGCGCATTGAACCACAGTTTTATTACAAATACCCTGGTAAAACCATGGTTACTGTAGCAAAACTATGGTTAATTTGTCGTTACCATGGTTTAAATATCGTAACCATGTTTTTGTGGTGTAAACTGTGGTAAAACAATTGGTATTTTTCGTATGGGAAGTATGTGACGGTATCATGCTGTCAGTATGTACTGAATTGGATCAAGTACCTACTTATCGACTGTTAAAACAGTACTTTCTATATAGTATGTGTGGCTGCAGTATGCATACATTCCGGACATGCTACATCCCCTTTTTCATTGTCATGTGACCTGTATAGCAATAACCAGTCTGAGTCATTTTCATGAACTGGTTCTTTCTGACATTTCGGTTTAATGAACCTGTTCAAAAAACACTGAACTGGTTCCTTACATTTCACATATTGACATCACTGGTAACAGTTACATGTGCGAATCCGAATGCAATTATATGATGTCTTGCTTGATTATCATGTCTTAGAGGAGGTGTGACTTTAAAAAACCCTCTGAATAGAGGGTGGGATCCTATGCTTTTAAAGCTAGGTTGCTATTGCTAGCCTCTTTAAAATTGCCTACCCTACCTTTAATAGCAATACTCATGATAGACTATGAAAATATATACCGTGTACATCAAAACATAAGTTTATCCCCACCTATAATGTCCATCTCATGTACTGCTTATTGATTTCTATAACAGTCTGTGATAAGTCCTCTGGCCAGGAAATGACTTTGAAATACGACACGATAGGTTTGTATGAGTTTAAGGATTGATGGGGCATAGTAAGACACAGTCAGGGCATAAAGCATAACAGTACAAACATTTCCTATACTTTACTTTATTATTTTTCTTGTATTTCCAAAAAGGAATATAACTGCAGTAGTAGTGACCTGAATTGTATTGAAAAAGGCTGTGGGGGTGTACAGTGGGGGTCTCAGCAGGACAACAAAAATGTCTTATTTTTCATCATTTATAGTCATCTCTTAAAATTAAAGCCAATAATAATGCTAAAAACATGACTCAAAGACAATAATAAAGCTAAATAAACCATGACCAAAAGTCAGGACAGCAGAAAAGGAAGCACAGACAACTTCCAACTAAAGTTTTTAACCTTTCAACAAATACTGCTGTAAATCCACTCCTACTTTACACAATATATGGACCTGCTATACTGTGTCTTGAGTGCATTTACATGCAAAATTGTTTTTATGTGTTTACATGCATATCAATAAACCACCTACATATAAGCCACACTTCTCACAGGTAGTGATGTCACCACCCAAACATCTGCCTGAGTAATCTAAAATGTTGGCGGGAAATCTATCATAAGCTATACTGCTGTATCTCCTCTCATGTCTGTAGTACCTGCGAATGCAGCAAGAGTTTTTAATTTTGCTTTCTCTGCATCAACTGCATGAGTCTACGGAACAATTTTATGCTTTTACTTCTGTTCACAATCACACATGCGCACATGAATCAACTGCCAGAATGCCGCTAAAGGCATTTACAATGCAAAATCAGGTAAATGGAAAAAAATCTGCCTGTGCTGATCTGATTATTTGTAAGCCATTTATAAGCTTACACTGATAAAAGAAATAAGTGTAACACTAAAAGACTTTACATGACTTTACACATTACCAGCTTATTAAGCATAATCAGAGTAAGACTGTGCATGTAAATGCACTCATTGTTTCTGCTGCTGAGGCTCATATTTTTCAAAATGGCAATCTTTGTTTTTCTCCCATGCTGTCCAGATCCTGGACCATATTGTTAAGTGGTGGAATGATGCTCTGTGTATGAAAGGTGAGAACAGATGTGTCTCTAACATCTAGGCCTCTTGTGCATTTTAATGCATGAATGTATGTTCAGGATACACTGCTTTATTTAAATGCAGATGCATGTGTTATATGTGTTTGCAGATGTGTAAAGCGCAGCTGCATTTCTGGAACAGAGCCACGATTATCATAAACAAAAATACAGGCTCTTATATGAGTTCATTAAACTAAAATGTCATGGGGCTCAATTAGACATTCAGTTTCAGACAACATAGCAAGCCTGAAGGGATTCATTTGCATAATTCAAGACCTGTTAAATCAGCGGCGTGCACTGCAGCATTAACATTCTTAGATGTACGGTACACCCTTGTGCTGTACGACCTCTCATACAAAGCCCATCTCTTTGTCCACTCAGCTTCCCCATAACTGTGGAGACAAAGACACAAAACTAGGCCAATGACAGTCTATTTTCTCCTCTGCATGTTTAAAGCTTAGTTAATTATGCCAATGTTCTTTAATTACTGAAAATGTGTTTGCTAAATATGAGGACTAAAGTCAAACAATGATTTCGCAAAATAAGAACTCCAAAATAACTGTAACTATATATCACCAAATATTTCCAATAGGTCATTTATAAAACAATTTAGGCATTTTAAATGTGTGCACTCAACTTTGGAGAGAAACTACAACCAGTTTTTCAAACTACAACAATTTTAAAACAATTTAAACAATAAACATGTAAAGATGGAAATGTAAAAACTTCTTGCACTCAGAATGAGAGGGGTGAGGAGAGAGCAGGTAGTTTTTCCCATTGACCACTGCAGTAGCAATTAGTTGGCAGTGTTTTAGCTCTAATTTTGTTTCAGAAACTCCTTGACATTCTGCAATCCATCTTTAGTCTTAGAAAGTAACCGAGATGAGAGTAAATGTAATCTGTGGACCAGTTCCAAATAGAACAGGACAGATGAGAAACCACATCTCTGGCCAATTGCTCCATCACTACAACATGCAGGACAAAGATGAATAGAGAGATAGAAGAAAAGACAACGAGTAAGAGATAATGAGCAAATGATGGAATGAGGTTTTCTTACTGTTTTTCTGGCTTCATTTTTCTTATGAAGTTTCTTATGTTCAAAGTTTGATTACTCTGCAAGTGCCAAATATCTGATGAGTGTAATTTTGGTGAAAAAGCAGCTGCCGCCACCAGTAAATAAAGTGGCATATTTATTATCAGTGGCATATTTAAAATCCTTGGGAGGGTTTTAACAAGGTTTCATGATATACATATGCATGTGGTCTTTTGAAGGCTGCATAATGTTCTTTTGAAGGTTGCATAATGTTTTAATGTAAGTAAAAAATTAATTAATTCTTATTCTGAATAGGTTCATGAATATTTTATGTATAGATGACTTATGTGCACATAAGCTTAATGAAAAGACATTTTTTTGGACATAATGGTCTGAACACTAATTTGTTTACCACTGGTTAACCAAATCATTTTTCCAGAAACTATTATGTGAGTCACAGATGAAACAGAACAAACACAAGCAGAAAGTAAACAACATATTTCAACATGCAATAATGCTGATAGATTGTAATCAGTTTTGATTGGTGAAAATGGGTATTTTGAGCCATTTTAATGTAGAAGATTACAGATTTCCCTTGCGGTGTCTGTAAATGAAAAGCAGGGCATATATAAAGCTGACTGTATTTTCTGGTCAATAGCCCATTTCGCAAATACTGCAGTAATAAAGCAGAACAAAGAACATCATTATTACTATTGTCAAACAAGTAAAAGAAATACACAGAACCATGCTTATACTAAATTGCAATTTATCACAGATCATCTTAAGTGATGCCTGTTAGACTGACATATAGGATATATGGGAGGCACAAAGTCAAACATTTACTTTTTAAATGATATAATCTATATGTTAAATCTCCAAACATCCACAAAACTTAAGCACTAGGGGTTTTGGGCAGCATACAGTACATATTTGAGCAGGATCATAATTACTCTATGAACCGACTTCAAAGGAAATCCAAACATAATGCAGCTTAACACGAGTCTGTGCACACTTTAATTACTTCTACTAGCCCCACTAGAGAACTTTCAACAGTAGCCTACATTCCTGCCATTCCTGTGATTATACATGAGCACAGAATAGGATTATACATGTACTTAAATGTATAGTTTCCCAGTAGGGTTTGCCTGGCACTGCAAAGCAACTTGACAGTGAACGGTTTTACTTCAAATTCGCTCATTGTGAAGTGGAGCCATTGTGGGGCTTTGTGGGCTAAATTAAGCATCCTTTTAACTCAAAGAACCAGTGTGCAACCCTCACCCCATCCCAAAATGACCCACTGAGCAGCCTCACAAAAGTGCCTTTACTTTCTGGGGAATGTCAGGTGTATGTGTGCAATTGTGTGTATGGCTGTGCCTCTCTCTCAGTAGTATCTGTCCCTTTTTGTGGAATGGTGAACTACTTCATTATACCATTGCTTTCCAATTGCCATCATTTAAAACAGCCCAAAAAGAGACAGGAGGCGTCTCAAATCACATGCTGAAACGTGGGAGAATGTTCAGACACTGAGTCTCCATTGCTACTTCAATTTACTTCTTCATAGACTTGTAGAAGTGGAATAAGTGCAGAGCTGAGCAGCTGAATCTTGCTTTGTTTAGTTGCCAAAGCTGAAAGCACAGTGTTCCCTAACTGTCAATGGTGTGCATCACTGCGTGCTGGATCTGTGTGTTAGCGCAAGTAAAACAGAATGTGGTGTAGTGGATCTACATAGGCATGATGTGACAAATTTAATGTGAGAAAACATTAGTGTGAGCATGTGTGTGTGCTTTGTATGTGTGCCACTGTTACATAAGTGCTCCCTGAAGTCCTGAGGAGGGGTGGAAGCCAGAAGCTGCTTACAGTATGAAATGTTCATAGCCACATGGAATCTGTGAGCGCTGTGATCTGCAGAGTTCTGTAGAATTGGAATGCCCGTCATTCATGATGCTTTACACATTCCCCAGCTCTTTGATTATTAAATATGTTGCTGAATTCAACTATAACTTTCCAATATGAAGATGTATGTTGAGTTCCACTGCACGCATTTTTCAATATTTTCCATTTCCTTTGTAAAACTGAATAAAGTTGAAAATGTGGAAGAGGTCATTAGGTTCTGTCTGGGCCTGGACTGATAAAGGTTAACAATGTCACAGGTACTAAAAAACACACCCATACAAAGAGGGAACTGGGCACTCATTTTTCACTTATACCATTGGTCAAGGACAGGTTGTCATAAGATTAAATGTTTTTCTCTATGGGCCTGGACCATTACAGTTTTTCCATCATCAGCTTCTACAGTATGATATTAATTAATCACAGAACTGAGCCCTTAGCGACTGCAGTGACAACTGCGGCAACTACAAAGCAAGAAAAGGACACAAATATCCAGATATGGAAAGAAGGACTCTCAACTTTGAGGGTCTTGAAGACACATCGAAACGAAAGATAAAGCTGGGGTGCAAAGGATTGCAAATTTTACATTCATCCACTGTGAGTATAAGATCTAATTTGAGGAAGTGGGGCACAAAGACTCTTCACTGTGATGTCATTAAAAACAGTGGAACAGAGAGATAAGCACAGATAGCACAGAAACACAATCCATATGGATCTCACACAGTCACACATTTTTCCTACCTGTGTCACTCTTACTTTGAGATCACACCCTCCAAACATGTTCAAGGGCATACAGGGATGTAAACATAGCCTTTGAACTGTTTTTGTGTGAATTTCAAACTTTGTTATCTTCAGCTCTTTGCTGTCAAGGGTAAGCATTCTGTGGCCTTTTAAAACATCTAATATTCTAGGCACTTTACATTAAGAATGCCATGTTATTCATTTTTAGCCACAGATGGAATCTGCAGACTTTATTTTGAATTTTTTATGCTGATGTTTGGGGAAAGCTACAGAATTAAATTAAAGAAAAATTTTAATTAAAGTATTATTAAATACTACACCCTTATTAATAGTGGAAAGATTAACTAAATTAAACAAATATTTAGTAAATGGAGCAGGATGGAAAAGAGACTGAAAAAAAACTCTGCCAAAACCTTATGTGGAGTCAATTTAAAATTTACGTTTACAGCAAAATGATTATGATGACCTCATAATAAAAATGTTAAGTAAGGGGGCTTGCTCTCAGACATTTGTGCAGCATAAAAATACTTTATTCTTTAAATATTAAACAGTCATACATTATTTCTACATCAGTCAGGATAAATCAAACACTTTCATTGTGGATCTTTCATTCATTCACACACACACAAACGAGTTTATGGTGAGGGAACGGGCTGTACACAGTAAAAAACGAGCTGTTTGCATGGCTGGTTGAAATTGTTTAATTAATTTAGCTAGCAAATGCCTTAACTAAACTGCAAATGTTTATAATTATCTACTCTAAGCAGTTACATTGTCTTAACAGTTCTTTGTAAACTACATGGTTTTAAACGATTCAATGTAAAGTATGTCCTTCACTGCATCTCTTCTATAAGAAATGTCATGAAGAGTAAAGTGCTTGTTGCTTTAAAATATTGATAACTTCACATAAATATGAATCACGACCAAACATATTAAACATATTTTAAAATGTTTTAGTTTCATTTCCCTTGTTTACTTAGCAGCATTACAGGCTTTGTTCAAATTACATGGATGGGCACATCAATAAGTGATGTAACACTTAGACTAAAGTTGGCTAAAGAATTGGCCTCTTCCATTCTGTTAAGCAATGGAACGCAGTTTGCCACTGGCTGAACACAGCCTCCCTTAACGCAGCAGGGGAAAGAATGCATGCTGGATCCAGAGTTGCCACAGCAGCTGTGGAAATGTTATGCTTGGCTGAGGTCATGGTAACAGCTAAAAGTTCCCATGGATGTTGCAGCGATCTGCACAAACACAGGAGTTATTCACTACAACATTGCAGTTTTCGGGCCAGCTGACTTTAAGCAACAATATTGATATGTATATTTTCAAACAATTCTTCATCCTGTGGTTTATTTTTGTGATTGGAGATGGATACATGATTTGCATTAGATTAGCAAATCTATGAGATGAAGGTTTTTCATATAATCAACTGCTTTGCCAAAGTACTTTACCTTATCAAACATACACACACACACACACACA
>JAZGTJ010009129.1:0-19838 GCA_036877575.1 Botia almorhae | reverse complement strand
ATTATACGACATTCCAGGCTATTCATTTTAATGATATAAACAACATACAACAAGATGCTGTGATTCTGTTGACCACCAGAGGGGGATATTGTTCTTTTTCTCTTTCCCCTACACTTACCCACCCTCCTCCATTACTCAACACATCTTCTTGTCGTCGTTCTTCGACACAACTTTAACCGATTTGGACAATTGTTCCTTTGGGATCCAGTGGAATTGGCAAGTAGATGTGGCTGTCAACAGTTTCTTCATCTCCGTCTGTCTGTCTCTCTCTGCGTCTGGACCAATTAAAACTCGCAATAGCGCCAAGCTCATTAAAAATACAGAGGATTTGGTTTTCTAACGCAAACCGAACACTCACAGCAAAGTAAAGGTCAAGTGCAAAGTTTTGAGGAGTCACGTTCAGAGAGCCATTAAACCCATTAACCCACAATTTAAGTCTTTAAGTCTAAAAATAATAATGATGAAACGTCGGTATCTTAATTATAGACTGTGTAAGTTTGCTGTTACAGCGAGAAAGTACGTCTTTTGTGCCTGGAATTCTTTTTAAATCCTCTTCTGTGGTACATGCTTTGTCTGAAAATATTGAATATTGTATGGCCAATGTTGTATCTCCGACTACAAAGCAGTTAGAGACTAAAAAACATTTAATGGTTTTTAAATTGTCATCTGAACAAAACCTTCAGCCAGATGGTCACAGTCTGTCTCAGTCACTTCCAGTTCTGGCTGCATAAACTCTTATAGATCAAGAACAGCCTAAAAAAAAGATGCAAGGGCAACATAATGTCCTGGGTGTTGATTCTGGCAAAATAGAGAGACAAAACTATTGTAATTGTAACAGTGAAACCCCCTGGAGTGACGTGGTTTTACCCAAAGCTCTCACACCACTGACACACCACTGAGCAGAGATTAAGGAGGGTAACACAATACCATTCAGTCTCTGAGGAGAGCCTGCACTGGTCAGAGCCAGCACTTAGTATATCATTAAGAACTAGCACATAATTAAAAATTATTTAGCATATAAAACTATACCGGTGTGTTTTTGTTCTTGTTTTTCTACCATTGCGGGGACCAAATACATATAAGTCTCCTCAAGGATGGTAAAAGTCATACAAACTTACATTGTGGGGACCAGCCACATTCATTTATTAAAGTCATTTACATCAGCTATTAAATGATGGTACATCCTATTGAGAGGCCTATTTACCCACAGTACTTTTTTTGTTCTCATTTTCATTCATACTTTCAATCTGTTAGTGTCTAAAAGACTCCCCACATCTAATATTTTCAAAAATGTTTTTGGAAAACTTAAATGCCTGTCAAGTTGTGTTCATTGAGTACCTGAAAGTTGTTCTTGTCCCTCGTTTTATTGTGATTCAATGTGCCTATTACATCCCTAGGTTGATCTGGCTGTGGGAAGATGCCACACCATTGCTTTGAAGTTGGGCTGTTGTGTTGTCTTCTAGATGCCCACTGAGTTCCAGATGATCCCTGCCCTGTATTTTAATTATGCCTTCATCAATGCTATATAGGTTTTGAAAAGCAGCATGAAAAGTGTTGTATGTCCGAATCTTCTATTTAAAAACGATACAGTGGAAGGACACTTCTGTTCCGTGAGTCGCAGGAGGTAAGAGCTGCCAAATTCAATAAGTCAATAAGTGAAAAACAAATACAAATTAAAATACAAGAAAACTATAAGCTGCCCTTTTAACTTTAAGTGATGATATAGGTACCGAGAATCATATGCCTTGTGAATTATTGTGCTCGTTAACAACACCTAGTTAATTATTTTTGCAATTATTATTAGTATGTCACAGGTTAACAAACATATGGGTCACATGACAGTGCAAACATAGCATGTGATAATGTCTGAGAGTGTTTTCAAATACTCACATCTAGGTACTAATAATATAAATGATACGCATGTACTTAATTGAATGCAAAAGACTGCACTTTTAGACCCCTTACCAACCTACAGGAGATTTAGCTGGTTTTTAGACCTCTTTACAACTTTTGGGTCACATTCAGTCTTTAAATCAGTCGTTCTGTTGTCTGACAATGGAAACAGAAACGATGTAAATAAAAACAGCTTTATATTGAGCGCTCTGCTGTATTAAAATACAGTATGTGAGCTAGAAGACTGGAAGTAAAACAGATGTAAAGTGCTGACACTGGCAGAAAGGAAATATAACGCCATTGATTTGTTGATATTCTAATTAGTGTATGATGTCATTTGTGACTGAAAGGTGTCCATCTCTATTGATTTTCTCAGGGTGAAATATCAGAGTGTCCAGTTTTGCTCCTGGAGGACAATTGTCTTGCAGAGTTTTGTGTGTTTGATTAGTGTTAGGATATATATAGTTGGTCTTTCATTTGTCTAGTTCGATTTTATACATCCCATTAGACCAATAGATTAAAAACATAAACCTGTTGTCTTTTTTTCACTTTTTTCCACAAACTTTTCTGCAGATGTTTAGAATTAAGAACAAACGATAACACTGAGAAGCTTTACAGTGCCCTTTTTATTGTGAGCATAATAAAATGTATTTGTATTTAGACATCCAGTTATGAGAAGGAAAGTGCGTCATAAGCAACATGTCTGTTGCTATGCTTGCAAGCCTTTGCAACGTTGCAATTATGTTTCTAATTTATATTATCCTTGACCAAATGATTGGTGTTTATTCAACATTGCTTAGTTATTAAAGCAAACATCTACATTTTACTATCATAGTAAATCATAATAGGATTAGCTGTGTTATGAGCTGTTTGTTGATCAAACAAAAACAAACCTGATGATTATGATTAACTAGTTCTGCTTTAGACCAAATGTTTGTGGTGACTCTATTCCTATCATGAATTTATTATTGTGCTACTTGTTTAAAAAAAAAGCAATACAATATAAAATGTTACATAAAATTTTAGACTATTATAATTTTGTACATATGGGCACTGCAATACTATATGTCATATGTGTGTCAAGCAGTTCACAAATTACTTTATGTGCATGTAAGTGGAAATGACTCAAATAAAATTGGGGGTTTATGTTAAATATTAGCCTCTGCAGTAGCCACAGGAAATGATCTTAGCCCCAAAATGGACCACTCTGATACTAAAATGTTACCTTTTAACTGCTACATCATACAACATTTCTCGTAAGTAATGCTTTGGTTATTATATTAGC
This sequence comes from Botia almorhae, assembly GCA_036877575.1. Lineage (NCBI taxonomy): Eukaryota > Metazoa > Chordata > Actinopteri > Cypriniformes > Botiidae > Botia > Botia almorhae. Next base: position 16,660 of record JAZGTJ010009129.1, on the reverse strand, counting down.
TGTAAGGAAAACCGCTAGAGTAAATGAAATATAATTAGAGTAAATTATACAATATCGCAATTATATAATTTCATAACATAAAACATTGTAAAGTGACAGCTAGCGGAATATGATGCTCTGCATCCATAGTCTTATGTTTTTGTTCATTTCTAAGTTTCCAGTTTGTGTCATTAGGTGGAGAAAAGCCAGCTGGATACATCAGAAGGATAGTAAATCTTATACTTATGGCCACCCCCCCTCCCTTCTCTTTCTCTCTTTCTCGGTGAAACAATGTAATATGATAACCAGGACACATCTCATCGCACTATAAAAACCCACTGACTAATAGCAAAAAGCCACACGTCAAGCCAATATAGAGGAGATTCCAAATGGTAAGAAAATACCAAACATCTGATTTTATTTTTTAAAGAAAATGCTCTTCATGCTTTGAGCTGTCTCTTTAAATAACTAATATTTTGTTCGAAGCTTTTGTTTAAAAGCCATTCAGATGTTCAAAGGCATTTAAGATATAAAAAAACATTTTTGGTTGTTTGTATATCTGCAGGGTGACTGAGAAAGCGCAAACATGACACATATAACGAAGACTTCAAAATCCAGACAGTCCTATGATAGTGTGATGGATGGAGATGACATCAGTCAGATATCCACAAATGTGTTTGAGGTATTTGGCATGTCTGAAATAAACTGATTTGTAAAGCTAGATTTTAGAAATCTTTGTTATTGAATGGATTTTAATTGTGTTTAGTTTACCTGACTAACTAATTATTACTGTTATAAAATAACAGCGTGTGGAATAGCTTGTGCAGGTGGTCTAACGTTCCTCGTGATTCTGTTGGTTTCAGTGGGCTATACAAGGAAACAAAGACGCTCTGGAGAAGCACTCTAGATACCTGGACATACGTGATAATATCGGTGCCAGCCCACTGCACTATGCTGCATCCAGAGGACATTTTTGCACCATCAGACTTATCGTACAGATTACTGGACAACAAGGTGATAGCACTACACATTTAACCGTGACTTGTACTTTAAAATAATTTGTTATTTGTTACTGTAATGATAGAAGATATTTTGCTGCTGTCCGTAAGATCAGCCAAAGCTGAAAAGAAATGCATTACTTACTCTTCGGACCAAAATTAAATGTTGTCTCTCTTTATAAGTTGCTTAAATAAAAGATAAAAATAAAAAGATAAAAGCGTCCGCTAAATTAATATGTACATGCATTATGTGAATGGGCTGGGTCAGGAATGGCTTATATACAGTACATCATATATCCAAATAATCTGTGTTGTGTGACCGCAACACCATTACAATTGACCTGGATTGTGACCCTGCAGTGCTGAATAGCAGGGATGAAGAGGGCAATACTTCTCTTCACTGGGCTGTACAGAGGGACCAGCCCCGGAGCTGCTCTGTGCTGCTGAGCCTGGGAGCCGATCCCAACATCCTCAACAATAGTCACCAGTCACCGCTGCATCTGGCTGTCAGCCTAGGCAATCATTTCCTGGTTGAGGTGAGTCCTTTGTTCTTTTCACCAAAAACTGCCACTGTTGTGTTTTTCATCTTATTGTGTTTCAAACACTTCACTTGTCTTCTTGATGAAAATGATGTCATACTTTTGGGTCCACACAGCAACTTGTGTTACATAAACTGACTGATGTAAACCTGGAAGGAGACCTGGGGAACACGCCTCTCATTTTAGCTGCTTCTTTGGATAACCATGAGGCTCTGGACATTTTGGTAAGTTAATGTAAAACTTCCAAACCTTCTGTTTGAATAATATCATTTCACATTTTAGAGTAAATCACGCTATATTATAAAGTGAAAAAAAATTGTTGTTTTTATTACATTTTTTTCAAGTTTAATTCTAGGTTTGAATGATGCGTGGTTGCTTATTGGATGTAACATAGATATGTGTAACCTGTAAATAATGTATTAAAGTTATCTCATTCATTTCACTTGAGCTTTTCTCTCTCCTTCAATAGATCTAGTTATTGTAAAGTGACACTGATAAATGCAAATGTATTTCGACCTTTCCGCTCCAGTTCACGCACGGTGCAAAACTCTGCCGTCAGAACAAACTTGGACATTTTCCCATTCATGCTGCTGCATTTTCAGGAGCTAAGAGGTCCATGGAGGTGATTCTGCACAAAGGTGAGATGTTCCATGACTGATTCAGTGATTCTATTTCATGCTGGAGCGAGTGTTCTTACCTGTATTTCTCATTCTACACAGGGGAAGAAGTCGGCCTGTCCATTGATACGCATATAAACTATGTGGATAAATCCTGCAGTAGTCCACTGCACCTGGCCGTACGTGGAGGAAACCTTGAAATCATCAAACTCTGCATTTCATACGGAGCAAAAATTGATCAGCAGCAAGTAAGAGTAGATCCTGCTATGGAAATGAATATAAACAGACAAATTCATGCCATATTTCTATTGTAACATATGTTTCTCTTAACAGTGCGATAGATCCACCGCTCTCCATTTTGCGTGTAGTCAGGGTGCCACTGAGGCTGTTAAAGTCATGCTGTCGGCTTACCATAAAGTGTGTGATCTTATCAACATCACCGATGGGGCCAACCAGACACTTCTGCACAAGTACATTTGTTTACATTTGCTGATTGAACTATTTAAACAAAAGACAAAATGATATAACCAACCTCTCCCTTTACAGAGCAGCGATTTTTGATCATTATGAACTCTCCGAGTACCTAATTTCACAGGTATGACCTAGTAAACACATCGTACATAGTAAACTTGACACCATGACATTCATTGTGAACTCTGTGTTATACTTCCAGGGTGCTGACATTGACTTTGTCGACTGTAAAGGTCATTCTCCACTCCTTCTGGCAACAAGTTGTGGAGCGTGGAGAACAGTCAATCTGTTCCTCTCTCATGGTGACCTTCATAGATGAATGTCAAAGAATTACAATAAAAAATAAAATAAATCATATTCAAAAAGGTCTGAGTTTTGTTCCTGTAAATATAAATGTTCTAGAATGTGTGTGTTAGCAGCGCAGAGGTCGTAGGTTCGAATCCCAGAGAACACACATACTAATAAAATATTTAACCTGCATGCACTGTGAATCGCTTTGGATAAAAGCATGTGCCAAATGCATAAATGTAATTGTGGGTTTGCTTTTTAGGGGCTGATCTCAAGAAGAAAGATAAATCTGGATGCAACTTCCTGCATCTGGCCATTTTGCAGCCCAGGGGTCTGAAAAACCTGCCCACAGAGGTACTGCAGGTAAAACTTAGTGTTTAACAGTTTTTAATCCCACAACATTTTCTGATAGAGGTTAAAATTAAATCATTGCTGCCATCTGCTGTTAACGCCAGCGAGGTCAGTAAACAGATTGAAGTTTCAGTGTTGTTTTGGTTAATCTGCAGCATGAGAATGTGAGGGAGCTCCTGAATGATGAGGATATGGAAGGCTGTACTCCCCTTCATTACGCCTGTAGACTGGGAATACCAGAGAGTGTGAAGAATATCCTGGGATTAGAGGTCTCACTGGACCAAAAGTGCAAACACAAGAAGTCTGCACTTCATTTTGCGGCCGAGTAAGTCTACTATGATCCTTTTGACATTAAATGAAAGCTGCAATTATCTATAATACTTATAATCATGCGCATCAATGTCTGTTTCCGTGGAGATATGGAAGGATCAACACATGCCACAGGCTTTTAGAGATAATGACAGACACCAGACTGTTGAATGAAGGGGATGAGAAAGGAATGACCCCGCTGCACCTGGCCTCTCGCGGCGGTCATGTTAAAGTTGTTGAGCTTCTCCTCCGCAAGGGGGCGTTGTTTCACAGGTAATTTGCACACTTTGTGTTGGGTGCAAAATTAGCAATTGTCAAACTCCTAATGCAAATAAGTTTATCTGTGATGTATAAAATGTATTTTTTTGCCAGTTAGCTGGTAACTTTATTAGTACCTAATAATAAAGTAATACAAGCAATACAACATAATACAGTTTGTCAACTGCATTAACAGCATTAGATACCAAATCTAAAGGGCATATTTTATGTGTACTTTAGTGACTATAAAGGATGGTCATGCCTGCATCATGCTGCATCTGAGGGATACACACAGACCATGGACACTTTACTGGCATCCAACATTAAACTTCTGGACAAAACTGATGGAGACGGGGTTTGAATAGTTTGCTTAAACTATTCTATAAATGTGCATGAGAAAATGCACATTTATATGCTACCAGACAGAACCAGAATAAAAGACTATTCTGGTTTTGTTTGGTAACATAGACACATGCATTTTCTCTAAAGCTGCTTTGAAACCGTATGTATTTTGAAAAGCACTATATAAATAAATGTGAATTGAATTATTATGTTGCTCTGGATATTGATCATTTCATCAGAACACAGCTTTACACCTGGCCGCCAGGGCAGGTCATGTGGCAGCAGTGAGGCTGCTGTTGTACAGAGGGGCCAAAATCATCCTGAACAAATGCGATGCCTCTTTCCTGCATGAGGCTGTACACAACGGAAGGACAGAGGTTACTAATGCTGTGATTGAGAGTGACAGGTCAGCTTTACTGGTCATAGATTGTTTATGTTTAATGTGATTTCTTTATTTACTTCAGCATTGTTTTTTAACGCAGGTGTGATGAGGCTATGACAACATATAAGCCAAACTCGGAAAAACGCTGCATTGTTATGGACATGATAGAGTTTCTTCCAGAATCCTTTAAAGTGAGAATTTTATTTACTTTTATTTAAATACAGTATTTATTTTTATTTAAATTATTTAATGCTCTAACTAACACAGCCTATGTGTTCTCCAGCATCTTCTAGACACTTGCATAAAGGAGTCAGAGGAAGACGTGAATTCCTGCAATTACTCCGTAAGTGACCTCCGGCACCAGTTGCTATAGTAACTTCTGTTTTAATTCAGTGTGAATTTGCATTCGAGTTCTGCACCTTTTATGTCTTTTTGTAAACAGATCGAGTACAATTTCAGGTGGCTTCAGCATCCGCTGCAAAAACTTAAAAAAGCAAGTGGGGAAAGAAACATCACCTACAAACCTCTCAGTGCACTAAATGTTGGTCATTTTTCAGTACTGTACAAGATACAAAAAAATTTGAAATTTTGTCCATCTGAGTCATACTTAGAAAATCTTTCTCTCCACAGGCCATGGTACATTTTAATCGCATTAGCCTGCTGACCCATCCAGTCTGCAAGAAATATTTGGAGATGAAATGGTAAGTTTTTACAGTTACAATCTGATTTTGACTGAATTTAACATCTTGAGCTAAAAATACATGTTGCTCAACAGGAATGCCTACGGCATCAAGGCTCATCTTCTCAACATGACTGTGTATGCGCTGGGAGTGTTTCCCTTAACCTATCTCATTATGAACCTGAGGCCCACATTGAGCACTGCAAAAAATGTAACATCAATCCACATGGTCTGCACATCCCTATACCAGGTATTGTGACCATTACACTACAGCTATAGGTTATGGGTTAGTGTCATATATAGGTATTGGATAGGCAGTGGAGCTATATATCTCCCAAAAAATCTGATGCAACTTATTTTCTTCGATTCCCACAGCAATCCTATTTAATCACAACATGCATGTTCCTGATTCTCACTATGAATTTGTACGCAGTTGGGAAGGAGATCCTTCAGATGGTTCAGCAGGTTTGTATTTTACACTTGATATTCTCCCTCTTAAAGAACAAGTTAAAATAATGGTCTTAACTCTAATCATATTGAATAATAAATCAGAATTATAGATTTGGTTACAGTACGGCTAATCATCAAACTGTTGTTTGCCTCTGGAAGCGAGTGAATTATTTGCGTGATTTGTCGAACTACATGGACTGGGCCGCCGCCATCTGCTCTCTGCTGTTTGTGGTGCCGGTCCTGCTCAATGTGAAGAGCTCCTGGCATTGGCAGGCTGGAGCGCTGGCGGCTCTGGCCTCCTGGATAAATCTTCTCCTCTATCTCCAGCGGTATTGCACTGTTATTAAATCTAACTTTTTTGGCTTACTGGTTAGAGAGATGGACTTGTAAACAGAAGGTTGCTGGTTCGAGTGCCCTTGAGCAAAGCACCTTAGATTGTTCCCTGGGCACCGCAATGCTGCCCACTACACCGGGTGTGTGTTTACAACTCAGTACTACAATGTGTGTGTACTAACTGGACGGATTAAACGCAGAGGACAAATTCTGAGCATGGCTCACCATACTTGGCCAGCATTTATATAGTATTTTTTAAGGCGTTATCTATTTTTATAGAAATGATCTATTATCTGTCTGTACTATTATCTGTGGTCTACAGAGGTTTAAAAAGCCTCTTGTGTTTGCAGGTTTGAACGAATTGGTATATATGTGGTAATGTTTCGCGAGATCTCCCGCACACTGCTGAGCATTATTGTGCTGTTCTTCTACTTGATATTGGCATTTGCTTTGTCCTTCTATGCCTTGATGATCGAACAGGTGGGTGTACAGAAACAGTGATAAACAGTCAAATGTATATCACATGATATATAATAGTGTAGATTTGATTATAGATTTTTGAATAGTTACTTTAAAATCCAAGTTTTAAATTATGTATTTATTTTCCAGCAACACTTTGGTAGGATGTTCCTTTCACTGATGCAGACCTTCGTCATGATGGTAGGAGAAATCAACTACCAAGACAATTTCCTCAAACCCTTCCTGCAAGGAACCCTTCCTTTCCCCAACCTGACGCTGGCCATGTTTGTTTGGTTTGTCTTACTTGTACCCATTCTTCTTATGAACCTACTGGTAAGTCTCAGGAAAAGAAGGTCTGAATTAGATATAAAAGACAATTGTACCCGTTTGCTCATCAGTCACATATTTGTTGACCCTAGATTGGTTTGGCTGTTGGTGACATAGCAGAGGTTCAGACAAATGCTTGCTTAAAGCGTATTGCAATGCAGGTAATTCCACTCCAAAACTATTACACTGTGTCTTGATAAGTATGAAGCTCCACTCTCAGAAACAGCGTTGGGTTGTGTTAAACACTTTGACTCTACAGATTGAACTTCACACTAATCTGGAGGAGAGGCTTCCCTATTGGTTTATGAAGAGGGTGGACCAGATCTCTGTTAAAGAATACCCAAACAGATGCTTCAGAGGAAAGGTCTGACAGATGAAATAACCGATTAAGTTCACATTTCAACCTCCATGTTGATAAACACAAAGCAATTCACTTATGGACTGTAGTGAAAATGAGATCTTAATGTACAGATGTGTTTCTAAACAGAAAAAGTGGTTTTTCTATGGGAGTGAAGTGAGGAGGGTCAGAACTCGCCTAAGTCCCACTACCCCTCAGTCAACCCCACTAGAACGAGAGCTAACTAAACAGAAATACAGGTAACATTAACCCAGGAATCTGCTTCACAAAAACTGCTGTAGTGTATAACTGAACTACATTGGTCAAAATTGACAAAATTGGTATGCATTTGATCCCTCCTGTTTAAATTCATACAATTTTCATACAAATATTCAATCCCGTCATTAATCCTGTATAATCTCAGACCACGTGTTGTTATTTATCAGGCTGAGGGAAATATCAGAGGTTATGGAAAAGCAACACAACCTGCTAAAGCTCGTAGTGCAGAAGATGGAGATCAGCTCAGAGGCTGAAGACCACGATGGCCCGCCAGTCTTTCAGGAGCTGAAAGAGAAACTTCTCACCAGGAGCAAATGGGGTCCACTGCTCAGAGCTGTTACTGCCAGAAAGAAATGAGCTTGCACCTTACGTCTCCCACTATTTTTAACATGCCATGCGAAACATTTCATTATATGACAGGAGCTGTTGCATCTGAGGTGTGATAACATGGCTAATATTTCTCAGTATTAACTTGCTTCTGTGAAACATCAAGGCTAGAAACAGATACAGGCATCTTGTCCTGCATATATCTTGTCTGCAACCCTAGTGTGTGTTAAACTCTTACATTTTACCAAAGACCATTTGGTTATTCTGCCCTGAATTCAAGCACTGTATACTCTGATTCTGTCATAAGCAATTAATAAATTGTGTGAATTGCATACAATGCCAAATGCTTAGTTGCACACATTTGCATTAAAACTATTCATTGCCTTTTATCAATTTAGGTAAACTTAAACATTATTTAGAGCAGTAATTATTTATTTGAAATAATTTGTCATTATTAATTACTATATGAAGAAAAAAAGATCCACATACAAACAAACACAAATAATAAAAAATGCTAGAATGCTTGTTTAACCTTATCACAAAATATCCACAGCCACAGTATCAGTTCAGCTGCAGACACAAATTTAGGATTATTTGGACTTTTTGGTCTCTCCCTTCACTGGAAATTTCTTCCTCTTCACCGCCGTTTGCTCTGTTGGGATACAGCTGTTAAATATTAGGAGTCAAAGGTCATTCTAGAGCTAAAGAAACCTCAAAACATGAAATAGGCTTCTGACCTTTGCCTGTTGTTTTATTGTGCTCCTCTCTCTGAGCAGACTGTCTTGCAGAGTGTGAGGAGGCATAAGAGGAGTTAGGGAGCTCCTTCCTCTGTCTGTGACCCTCCAGCATGCCTATATCCTGGGCTCTTCCTAGAGAAAGGGGTGTGGTTTAGTAAGAAGGGGGAAGAGCACCATTTAAATAAGTGTGAAAGTATCTGCCTTTAAAAATATGTTTTTCAAATACAATTTATATTACAAACCAGTTTTTCTCAAGTTGTATTGAGGATAAAAGAAAATCAGCGTTATGTATACTATACCTCTGACATCCAGAGATACGCATTTAGAGAGCACAAACAAAATTACAAAAGCTTGTTAGTTTAAAGCCATGCATTCAGTCCTGCAGCTGTATTTGGCATGAGTTGAAAGGCATCGATCAAAGATGCTAAAAGAGAATCGATATATTATTCCACAATGTAGAGATCATTTTAGATACTTTAACGTTTACGGTTTTAAATTATCTTCCAGTTTAAAATACAGTTGAATAGTGATGTTAATAAACACCATTACATTATATAATGCTTAACAGAACACATGCAAATAGTTTTTAATGTCAATAAAATGTGATACTTATTTGATATTTATTTAGTGTAACAATCTGTTGAGCATCACAGGATGTTTGTTAGTGGACTAATAAAATGTGGCATTAGGTGTCACCCATTTTCTGATGTTTTACATTTACAGTGTAATCAGAATATTGAAATGATATAAAATGTCTTTTCATTTTATAGGCACCTATATTTAGAGTTTAACTGAGCTGAGAGGCCAGACAAGAGCTCCTATATTAAATAACAGACTTTGTAACAATGCCTAAGAGTGTTAACGTATTTAGTTCTTTGTTTTTCTACAGCACTACAAAAAATGTGTCCTGTGCATGATTTTAAGTGTTAGTTGATTTCAATAAAGTAATAGTCATGTTCTAAGTGTAAGAGCATTGTTAGTTTGCACAGCCATGCGGCTACTCGCCCCCCAATGATTCGATTAAAAACAAAAACAAAGATCATACTTTGTAAAAGCAAAACTACACAGACTGCAGAGCTGCCACATCCCCAAAAAGGATGAAACTCATTTATTTAGGTTCAAATTCTTTTACAAAGTACACAAAGTTTCTTGAAATGTTCATTTATCAGTCATAGGGTTAACTCTGATTCTCACCAGGTTATTTAGTAAAGACATTTCAACTAGAAACAACATTTGTTGTTGTACATGCAATGAGGAACAAAACAACTGAATTATTAACAATACAAAAATTGCATATCAGTACAATGGATCTAGCACTCTACCAGCATTTACACAGATTATATTTAACAAACAAATGAGACAAGTTGCCATAAGGTTCGAACAGTAAGTTACGTATTCCAATTCAACACTTGTAGGGAAGGTCATGCACACTGCACAATTCTCAATTCTCGTTTTCCTTTCAGCCCAAAAGGCAATGTGCAATCATGAAAATACTGCAACACAACAACGTGCTTTTGAAAAGAAAAAGTAATCTCACTTTATGGTCCCAAATACAAATACACGCACCCAGCGCAAAATACCGACAGTCCCATTTATAAATAAAGTAACAAAAGTTGTTTTAAAATAATGACCTAAAAATTATATGCGGGGAAAAACAAACCAACAAACAAGCAGAAAAACGAAATGTACAGACATCTGAAGGACAGTACTAACATTGTTTGTTGAGCTCAAGTTTGTGCTGAAAGGGCTCCATTATCTTACTTGTGTTCCAGTCGCAGGAGCTGTTCCTTACCATTTATGGTTAAAGACTTTAACTGTCCATCTTCTTCCACTTCTACCCGTTCCTGTCCATTTTCAATGATTCTACAGAAGCAAATAAATAGCGCTTTGTAAATGCAGACATGAATGTAAACATAAATTTAGGTTTTTATTTTAAATTGAACTTTACCTTTTTGTGGTGACTTTCCTGCCGTTGATGAATTTAGTGGACGTTGATACGGAGCGGAAACTACCCATGCCTCCACTGCTGACTCCTCCTCCACCAAATGAGGTTGAGGAGAAAGAGGTAAAGCCACCTCCTCCCAAATGCCCAAAAGGAGTAAAACCTACAGTTAAGAAATGATATTTCAACATCAGTATTATTGACATTTAGTAAGTGTCAGAAACATTTACTCATTTCTGTCTTGATTTCTGTTTGGCTTTTGCTTCACATCAATTTGAAATAAGCAAACAGCTGACCTGCATCAAAAGATGAAAATCCTGCCCCAAAAGGAGGGAATCCCCCAAAGCCCCCGAAGAAGGACCCGCCTGTCCGGCTCCTACTCATGCCCCGCTGGTGCCTCCGACCACCACCGAAGAAATCATCACCAAATGGATCTCCCCCTGGAAGTCCAAAACACGTTAGCTTTACTCTGTTATGCATCAAACGTATCTGACGGAAAACACATTACAAACATTATTTTAAAGGTTAATAAACATACACACTCACCAAAGAAGTCTGCAAATGGATCTCGTCCACCAAAAAATTCCCTGAAGACATCATCTGGGTTGCGGAATGTGAATCCGAAGTGGTCCCCATTGTAGTGTGTTCCTCCACCTCCTGTCCAAATGTAACAGATTCAAATATAGTAGCCAAAAAAACTTGCTTTGTGACCATAATAAAAAGTTATATAGTTACATCAAGATATAACTTCAAGTTATAGAAACATTAAAATTAAAAATATAAATTTCATCCAATGACCATCATATTAAAACTTATTGTAGGACGTGAATACCTCCGCCTCCTGTTAAACCTTCTTTACCATATCGATCATACAAGTTCCTCTTGTTTGCTGAAAGAGTAGAAAACAAACATTAAGCAAATTTATTTATTCTATTAATTCAGAGTAAAGCAGAACACACTCACAGACTCAACCAAACTGACTGACTGCATACAACAGGCTGTATTACCAAAATATCCTGACTCCAGAGTCCGAGCTCATGTTTTTTAATCACTATGGCCATTTCCAATCTCATATAGAATAATGAGCTTGTCAGATCTTAAGATCTAATGTAGGAAATTTGTCTAATCCAAAATGAACTCCCTGTAATCTAACAACTGAATTCCTAATGCATCAGTTTTCAATCACACCTGCAAAACCCCAGACCTTTTGCACAGGGTGTGACTATGCATAATGACTAATTTTTCATTAAAGCTTTCAGGAGGGCTTCCCATACAGAACTGTTGCTGTAACCTTTAAACACAACCCCTCCTTCTAAGGGAGTGTCTTAAAAGTGTGTAGTCTGCACATGACTGATAAGTCTGATAGGTATAAAATGGCACAAGGAATATTTTAGATAGCATGTGTGTCATATAGACAACGCATTAAAGCAACAAGAAGTCACTTTTTGACAGATTTCTAAAAAAAGGATTTTACATGTGTACACACTGTAAACAAATGAGTTCATAAAAATTGCAATAAAGCTACAGACACAGCCGACAGTTAAAGTAGATTTTGTGTTGTAAACTGTATGACTTACCATCTGAAAGAACTTCATAAGCCTCTGAAAGTTCTTTAAACCTCTTTTCCGCCTCTTCCTTATTGTCTGGGTTCTTATCTGGATGCCACCTGAGAGCCAGTTTCCTGTAACTGCAAAGAAAATACAGTACGACACTATAATGTAGTGCGAAATAAATAATAATAAACACAGCAGAAACATTTTATCTCTCCTTATTAGTGGAACTGAATTAAAGTAGAATGTCGAATAGATTGTGTTATAGGGGTGTAACAAGGACTGTGTTAAACGGAAAATGAAACTTACGCCTTTTTGATGTCATCTGGAGATGCATGTTTTTGCACTCCTAGAATCTGGTAATAGTCCCCCATTGCTTCAGAGGGCCACCGACTTCAATGGCTGGCAACCGAAAGGGGAATAAACAGAAATAAAAATCAGGCTGAGATTAGGACATTTGACACGGTTAGAAGAAAACTCCTCTTTATACAATGAGAAAGGAAAAGCAAATACTTGCCGTTTAACAAATCCATACACAAATTACAGAGCGAGTAAATTTACATGGTGATATTACGAACATAAAGGATAGTGTAAACACACCCACTGAGGTCGGAAATCTGTAAATATAAGATAATCATGCTGCATGTTTTAATGGTTTTATTGTTTATAGTCAAATGACCATGTTTGTGTATCTGAATGTAATATATTACTACTATTAAAACATACTATGTATGGACATATGATCGTTAACAGGAAAGCCTGGTGTCTGTCTGGGCCTATGCAAATAATTCTGAACTCGTTCTGTGGCCCATTGAAATTTATCCTGAGGGCAGGTCACATTTCGCGACTACAGCGCCTGACACTACCAGGCTGTTTTCATTTCTGTACCAAGACAGCAGCATGTGACGCCTCTGTTTTGTTTTTCAATGATGCGAACACGCTCAGATCTCATTCGTGTATACCAAACACATTCGGGGCGCTAACTGCATGAAAGAAAGGTTTACAGCTCAATGTTCAGGTAGTGTTATAAATAAGTATGATTATTCTAGACAAAGCGACGTGGGGTGGACGTCACATACACGTTTAAACCGAATGTTAAACCGAATTCACTCATTGTATCCCCATTCATAAAATTATGCGATTATAATAAACTGCCATACGTTACATATATCGTAAATGAAAACAATGAATACACTGCTGTGAAAATGTGTCCATCGCTTATTCGTTACCATGGTGCAATGGTGAAGGGAATGCTCACACACCGAGTATAAACACACGCTGTCAACAATCTAACAACAACCGACATTACAAATAATTATTCCCATCTAAAACCACGTGAAATGTAAACACGGTCCTATTAAATTTGACCTAATACCTTCTTGGAGACCAAAAGCATCAGTACAGCGATATAACCTGTGCTGACCTGGCAACCTTGTCATCTTCCAGATGAACTAGCCAGCTAGCAACAAGGCTATCAGCTGGCAAGCAGGAATTATTATTATCTCACGAAACACAACTCTCACATTAGCCTGAAAAACACACGGGCCATTTCACATACCTTGTAATTTTACTGCCAGAGGCAGTTGCGCTGTCTTTGGTCGTTTAATTTCAGGCTGAGGAACGCTGTTTAGAGCTGATGTGACAATCCACGAAGCGTACACGAATTTTCTGTTTTTTTAATGCGATTTAGACGTCACATCCGGTTAAGAGGTATTCAAAGGATTCGCGCTGCAGTTAATCGGCCCAAAAAAATAATTCAACACTTGGAGAATTTCAACACCTCAAAAACTGACAAAGTTTCATTACGTCATAAAGTAGTCAGCTCGCAACTGTAGGAAAATATTGGTGGGTATTATTGTTTCATGTTGTCATAGATTATTGTTTAATGTTGTCATAGATTTTGGTACTATTGGTGGCCACATAAACAATAAAACACGTTGTGGCTGTTGGAAAAGAGAAATTGATTTCATACGCTTTTAAATGCAGACCTACAATAAGCAACTTAGCATTATTTGTTTTTTTAATTATTCTTCATATTGTTTGCGAAATACTGGGGCTCCCTGCTGGCTGGTTGTTGCATAATGTTTGCCAGGCGCATAAGGTTCGAGCAATTAAAGGCAGGAAGGCTCCGGACCATAACATGTTCATCCAATCATTGCATTCGGTCCAAATGTAACAATAGGATGTCCTACTTAACTGTCAAACTATGTATTTGCATACCTCCCCGAACCAGTCTTTAAAAGTGGCATTTATAGTCTGTCACAAACAGGTGCTGGTCTTAAGCCACTTGCATTCATCTGTTTTACATTAACCTAAGCCTGTTAGCAGTTTGACAGTAATTTCCTTATCCAGGCCCATCATTTATAGAGTCCAGATTCAGCAAGCGTGTCAGTCGCAAAGCAGTTTCAAATAAAAATTATGAGAGGAAAGCTTCTCTTGGCACTAAACCTGGTATGGTTTTCCAGAGAGATACTATTAGGATACTCATCAGCATTTACTTCTGGCGTTAATCATTCCATGATGTTTTTTCCCAATATAAATTTACTACCATTGTGCATCAATAACGTAGACAAGAGATCATCTAGGGACCATATAGTTCATAAGAATTTATTTTTGCATGCTTATATTTAGACAACATTAGGCTTGGGGGCCCTTTCAAGGGTAGTGCAGAGGAAGTATAAATCCAGTCTCTTTAATGTGTGTGCTCTGTTTTCGGTTCCTGTAGCTGTTTCTGCAACTGACCATTCGTCCATAACGAATGAGAGGGTAAAACAGAGGAAGGGCTGCTTTATGTAAGCTACACATTCAGGTATTAAAGGTGCCCTGCTGTGCTGTATGCAGCAGCTTGGTCTTACGGTTTTCCAATAACTATGCTGTGTTTAACTTGTGTAACTGTGTAACAGTGTGATTTTGGGGGTTCCATTCCTTGTTAACCCAATAAATAGAATTCGCTTGTTACTTTGTATCACACCTTTATGAGTTCTTTTTTGTCCTTTTTTAACAATGTGGCCAGTTAGCGTTACACTGACACACATGCTACTGGCCCTTCATACAATATAAATGACTGTCTAACCTGTAAATACAATGTTTTCTACATACGTACCATATAGACAAGCTTGGCCTGCTGTGGACTTACTATCTGTCTCCATTTCCCTTTGTCTCATTTGTCCCCTCAGGATGGTATTGTCTAATTTTATCCCTGGTTATTGAATAACGGTTCAAGAGAAGGCAGAATCACAGTCAGGCTGAGTAATTGATCGTGCAGCTCTCTGTGCTATAAATAGAAGTGGGCTAAGTGCCTCATCAGAGGTTGAGGGGATGGAGAGGCCATTTTCTGCCTCTCTGAAACAGACTCATCACTGTAAGATGCGGAGTACATTGCTGCCTAACTGTGATTTTTAATCACCATGTGGTGTAGAGATAAGGCAGATTACTCAAGTACAACACATTGCTTGGTAAGGAAGATATATTGGCCCATCAGAGATTACATGGAAATAGCATCACACATCAGTTCACCGCAGCTAGGGGAGTGAAGTCTATTTAATTCTAAGTGTTTATGGCATGGTGAAGATTAGAGGTCAATTTCACTGACTATAAAGTCATTTGCACGTTAACACCTGCACTACCGCTCCTCACCACCTGAGGGCTTCACAGGACCTCAGAGACATCAGCCTCACAGACCATTACGTCAAGGTTTTAAATCACAGCGTACGGTGGGTTGGCTGGTTTTCTAGTACATTCTAATGTGCAATAAACTATGTTTGTATGTCTCCTCCGATAGTTATTAATAGTTGTTAATCTCATTTTTCAAAACTTTTTCTTTTAATTCAAAATCTTAATGGTTTAATATTACCTTGTGTAATAATCACTTTGTAAACTTTTAAACTCATTTTTATTTTGTTTTCGTTAAGGTTTCCACTAAACATCACAAAATTGCTTTATGAATGATTTGTCCTAATTCAAGATTTTGTACTCATTCAGTTTAAAGAAGCTGCACTAGAGGAGAAACCGATTAGATATGAGCGCAAGTCATGCTGCTAATAGACATCCACAGATGTTTGCGTAAATTAACTGCACAGTCACATTAATATAGTATGAGATTCACATCTCTGACAGATCCAGTCAAGCTCTGCTCGGAGGAAGATTAATCAGGTTGAATAACTGCTCTCGTTTTATTCCAGAGAGGAAATGGAGAAAAGGGAATTTTGTTTCATTTGAGTATTTTAAACACATTTATTGAGAAAAAAAAGACTGTATCTTTATCATTACTTTGTGGTTTAGCAAACAAACAGACAAATCAATTCTGTTCACTTCCAAAACATTTGACCAACTAAGATAACGATAATACAATTTATTTAAACATTTATTTCAGCACATTTCACTTGTCGGTCATACCGGCGTGTGACCCTTGTGCACAGAATGAGACAGAATTGAGGAAAGGCTGCAGCTGCCACTCAATGAAATGGATTAATCAACTATATCCAAGATCTTGTGGTGTTCCGCAGGAATCCCCTTTTATCTTCACCTGGCAAGTCACTACAAGCATGTTCCTCCAGAGAGCTTACAAGACGGCAGCAGGCACAACTGTTCTCTCCACAAGTTGTTTGTAATACAATGATCTATGTTGTGATTTCAATGTGGAAAGGTAAAAGGTGCAATGGATAAAAATGTTTCATCTGTGTGTAAACCCATACGAAGAGGGACAG
>JAZGTJ010009128.1:0-19839 GCA_036877575.1 Botia almorhae | reverse complement strand
CCCCCACCCCATGACTTACGGCCTTCCCCGCGACCCCCCTCTCTGTTCAAGGCGTGATTCATGTTCTCCAGCCTGTCCACATCCATCCTTCGGCTCAAGCCAAAGCTAATGGAGCTAATATCATCCTGTATCACGATGCACTGCGGAACAGAGGAAAATGAGTGCGCTTTTTAAAAGCTTCTCTCTGGATCTATTTAAAGCTCAGAACAGATGCATTGCCAGGCCAGCATAGCACCTGATCAACATTATTGTCTTTCAGCCATGATTGGATAAACTCACCATCCCCCCTTTGGAGAAAGACATATGCTGTTAGGTTTCACACACACACACACACACACACACACACACACACACACACTGCAGAGAAGCATTTGACTGTTCAACTGCAAAGCATAAAGTACATAATAGTAATACATGAAACAGTGTAACAGTGACAACAAATATGGGTGGGGCTTACTGTAGCACTGTCTGCATTGTTTCTGATTGATGCGCAGAAAACTTGTTACTTTTTCTTAGTGCTGGTCAGGAGCCAAACACAGTCTTGTGATTATTGTACAATCAATATTTTTTAATTTTTAATTAAAAGGAACAGCTTGTCATATTTTGAGTATAATGCTTATAATTAATAGATTCATTAAGTATACTTTCTTGTATGTCTTTAATGTTAGGCCTCACAGGAAATGGTTATTGGCCACCAATATTTGCCAACCAATGTCATGGCATGTTCACTGCGAAGCACAAGACATGCTTGAGACAGATGTTAGGTTAAATGCTGGCAATGTCATTCTGCTTCCCTTCGTTTCCTGTTGAAGTGATGCGTGACCTTAGGTGACATAAGGCTATTGTGAACTTTGAGACGTCCCTCGCTTCACACTCTATTCCCTGCTGTCTTCTCTATCTCTGCTGCGCTGTTTTCGTTTGTGGTAATGAGTTAATTAGCTGGTTAAGAAATGGCAGCGCTCAGGTGGTGTTTCTGTAGTGTGGAAGATCTCTGTGTGGCATCATTGCCATGTTGCCTGCTGAGATTATCCTGACACTCATTTGGTTGACTTACGCACACTCCCAGAGCTACATCCATGTATAGTAAATTAGATAGAAAGACTGATCATTAAGATAAATTTAAGTAAGTTTAAAAGATGGTGTGCAACACAGTTCTGCAGTTCTGCAAATTTGAGCATTGTAAACATTGCAGGGTTTTGCGAAACAGGCTTTATTTATGTGAAAGCTGTGATTCATTGACATGTTTTATTTGCTGAAAAGTGAATGTTTATAAGTAACTGTTTACTCTAGCTGTCACCATGCTTGTGTTATTAACATCCTGAGTTATAAATTTGTGTTGCAAATTTACAAAGTTACAAATTTGGAAGTCTGACCAGTGGTGTTTTGTTGCCCTTTTTTCAAGTCTTTAACATATTTACAAGTTAAAAAAGCGGCACTGATATGTCCTTTAGGTAAAAGTGTCATTTTGTAGTTTTGTACTTTTATTGAGCTTGAACACTTTGTTGGCACACTTTGACATCACTAATTAGTACACTGGAGGACAGATATGCTATGGGTTTGGGACTAATACACTCACACACAAAGATTTTTATTTCAGTATGATAGGACATCTCATAGAGTTTCATACTAGGCTACTTTTTGCTGCCTAAGACATGTTTTTGGGTCAACATTTTTTTGAGGCAGTGGGGCTGACAGGCTCCAGCGACATCAAAGATGAGGATACCGAGAAAGACATAAAAGGAGGTGGGAGAGGGAGGTTGGGTGGGATTACGTTCAACATTGATATATCATTGGAACTTGTAGGCATAATAACCTCTGAGCTCGAGTCTATACTCACCCCTAGCGGTGGTGTCGTGGGCAGGGTCCTCCAGACTACCCTTGTGCTCCACTGGCAAGTCCACCGTTGCATCTGCTGCAGCCGCCTCGTGCACCTGGTCAGACGTCTCCTCCAGCTCAGGCCCCGGGGCGATCCACCTCTTGGTCACGTCGGGCTCTGGCTCTGCGTCCTCAGGCGATAGTGATCAGGTGATAGTGATTATCAAACAGGAAGTGTGAAAACAGAAAACCCGGAAGCAAACAGAAAACTTGACAATAAAAGTCAGTGCACGTAATACAAACATACCTTCATTGCTTTGCCTTCAAAAAATGCCATGCCACACAGGTAACGACTAACAGCTGGTGCATACATCCTCTATTGCTGATTGGCTACAAGAATGTTATGGTATTATGGGGATCGGTCTGATCCACTGTCCACTGATCCATTTCTCCTATTTACACAACCAGAATTATGTGCAAACACAATATTGTTTTTTTCAGCACACACAAAACAGTAATCTAGCAAACATTCACAAAATTATTTGTCAAGGGTGTTGATTTCAGTTTTCAACAGTGTTACTCAGAAATTGATTACTGCACCTTTAAGTAGTGATATAAAACAATATAGAATTGTACACATCTGCTCTCATTTGTTTAATTCTCTCTCTCTGTCTTTGTGATGATGGGAACCACTGTCACTGCAACAGAGTTTAGACACAACCAAAATTAGTTTTTAGTTTGGTTTAAAGACACTGTGATCAGCGCAAAATAATCACACCTTAAAATTGTATCGCTTTAAGCACAACTTACTATTTTAAAATTTAAATGAATACTCTTAATTTGGTTTATAGTTTTGCTAGTTTAGCTAATACATTTTCTAGTTTAGATGAAAATGTACTACATTTGTACTGCTTTATATTGATAGAGATTGTAGTGAGGAGACAGGAATGTAGTGGTTATAAAGAAGGGAAATGGGATAAGAACATGACACAGGTCGGAATTGAACCTGCTTCTCCCACATGAGCACCACGACTAAACAAGTCTGACTTGGGGTACACTGCAGCCTTTTACCCCAGTGCCATTGTGTTTTTGCATGACAATGGTGAACATTAAATAAACCTCTTTAGGATCTAAAATTTAATGTAATAATGTTTTAGAAGAAACTTAGAAGGGCTTCCAGGTATTACGAATTTTTATAGCGTTAACATATTAAATGTTAGTGTTTCATTGTGGTTTAAAATAATTAAAATGTGTTTATTGTTTGCTTGCTACTGTTTTTATTTTGAGTTTGTCCTACTAGCTAGTCACATCCTCTGATAATTAGCTCTCCTTTTAAAAGTACACTCCCTACAGTATTTTCCCTGGATTCTTCCTTTTCCAACTTCTTACTTTTTGCTTGTGGATGTATTCTATTTTCTCTTCATACCGTCTTCATTTTTCTCTGTTGTTTTTTTCTTTCTCTCTGTTTCCCTGCTATCTTGGGTTATTTTGAGAATGGCACAATAAAATATTACAGTATTCTACAGTACTCTCTTCTTGCAGTATGCAGTGATCCGTATGCAATTACGCAAAAAATCTGTATTTTCTGTACGCATGATACAGAATACACATTTCTGTATACATGAAAGACCTGCTATGATCAACCATAGATGTTTAACATCTGCATCCTCTTTGTTCAGTCACTTTAACACAGGTTAACACAAAACTGAACTAAAGTAAGAAAACACATCGTTTTCAAGATGAGAACTAGACTGTACACCAGTTAGAGGGGTAATTCACCCAACATTTAATATTCTTTCATCATTTCATCAAATATCTATATCTATAAAATAATTTGTATATATTATTTATGTTGGTAGCCAAACAACAGTGGCACCTACAGTATTGACCTCCATTGTAGGGACACAAAACCACTGAGGCATTTCTCAATGTATATTCTTTTGTGTTCCACAAAAAAATCATGTAGGTTTGAAATGAAATAAGGATTAAGGAGTAAATGATGGATTTTTTTTTCATTCTTGGGGTGAACCATCCCTTTAAACAAGCAGTGTAATGGAAAGCTGTATGCCCGATGAATATAATTTCACATACTATTATTAGAAGATACTATTCTGAATACAGTACATACAGTGCAGTATGCAGTACCCTAGGATTTTCTCTCTGTCTCTCTCTCTCTTTCTGTCTCTGTTTGGCTGGCTCTTTGCCAAGGCGTATGTTTAAATCTTGTCCAACCCACCTCTGCTGTATGTTTGCAGAGGTTCAGATATGATGGGAGAGTCTGCAGTGCACAGCATGATTCTCCATGAGTCTGACAGACTGCAGAAAATCGAACCCTTCAGTGTGGCTGTAAGCCAGTGATGTCTGCTGAACATCTTCCCGTCTGCCATGTGCATTGGCAGCATGTGTCTCACTTTGGTTTATGTACACAATGATACAGTTTCTTGTGAACTGTGTGTGTGTGTTTTAAGCCCTCTTACCATATTGGAGAGATATTTGTTTTATCCAGGTAGTCTGTATATCAGTTTCTCTGATGTGTAATGTCTGTCATTCATGGTGAAACAAATGTTTGGTCAACAGTTTTTTGTTCCATTTGTATAATATTGGATATATGTTCAAAATGTCATACAACCAGCTACAGTATTATTGAAAGAGATCAGTATGCTGTATACTATGCACAGAATGCAGTATGTATACTATGCACAATATGCAAATGATCTGGTCTAGATGACCAGCAACACTTTTCGAAAGTGGTCATGTACCACATACAGTAGGTGCAGTTTGAAGCTTTTATTGTTGCATTTTTTGTAATATTATACTATAAAACAGTTAACAGTATGCTGCAGGATACTGTATGTAGTAGGTAGCAAGCATTGCAAGCATGCAAACATTCCATTATGAACGCAGCCATTGAGACTTTTTCTGCATTGTCACAATGTATGATGCTGTTCCTGGTTTCTCTGTGTGCCTGTGTGTTTCTATAGTAACCACCACATTGTCTCCGGGCTCAAGTCACGCCAGGAAGTGCAATGAAACAGAGAAAACCTACTGCGTTAACGGGGGAGACTGTTATTTCATACACGGTATAAATCAGCTGTCTTGCAAGTAAGTTACACACATTTATACCACATCACTGTGCTCTTAAAGAAACAGTTCACCCAAAAATGAATATTTAGTCATTATTTACTCACCTTTGTGTCATAACCCTTTAAACCTCATACATCACACAATTATAGGTAAGCTTTTTTAGTCATTGGTAAGTCACTTAAATGTAAATGTTATATTTAGTCAGTTGCTGTATGCAGCTCTTTTGGTTTGATATTTTATGGTTCCATTTAAAAAATACATTTAAATACTATGTATTTAGAACATCTATTCCTGTTTGAACTTTATGCAGTTTATCTAATGTTACATATAAGTTAACAACCACAAAGTATAAAAAAATCAGATCAGAAATATCTTCCGCCCACTGCCCCTGTGATGTCACTTCCCCTGTGTTCTACATAGTGTTTCATTCATAATTCATAGTTTCATTAAGCAGATTTTCAGATCTGTTTCAGAGCACACAGTTTAAAGCGGAGGGCATCAGTAAGTGAACTTCTGTATACTCTAGATCCAATCCTAAGAATGGTTCCACCTAAGAATGGATTAAGAATGGATTTGGAATTTGAATTGAACACAATGTTAAACTGAAATGTAAATTAAAATGACAGAATGAATAATTTGCTGAATTTAGGTAAATACATTTAACAGTCAAAAAAACAAAGGAATGTCTTTAGTTTAGAAAAAGTTTTGTAATTAAAAATATGACCACAGAATAATTAATTTTTAGTAATTAGGCCTTATAGAAATACAAATGTAATGCTTTATATTATTATGTAATAGATTTCTCTAAACTTGTGTTTAATATTTAACTATGTCTAGGTTTAATGCTGTCAAAACATAACTATAATTTAGAAAATTTCAAGATAATATTTTTGATAACGTTTATAGGTATTTCATACTGAAAAATGAATGATTGTGTGAATCATCAATGAATGAATCAAATGAATGAAGTTGTAGAAATATTTTTGAATTTTGTTTGACTTTATTTTAAGTACTTCAAGTACAACTGAAATTCTGCATCCTGTTTGCTATCCCAATTCAAATTCTGGAATTCAATTAGAATTAAAAACTTATTCTCCGCCCAGTTCTAAATGGCACATTTTCAAAACATATTTGCTTCTGAAACACTGATTTAGATTTTTTTATCCTTTAATTGAATTGGCTATAGAGGACCAGAGAGAATTATGTGTCTGGGGGTTGTACAGGGTCTACTGCATCTTCAATCAAATCTGTCAATGCAGACTGCCGATATCAATAGATATGTTGTGTAACTGCTCCCCTGTCCTACGAGACACAATACATTGTCCTTATCAGCCATTTCAGAGAGGACAGTTCAGATTTACAGTGTCTGCACCAATTTTTTTAAAGGCAAAGAAACAAAGCCATTAAAGCTGTTTAAAGCTCAAAGCCTTTGGGGAGATGTCATCCTTTAAACTGTGACTTGTAGAGTCAATCTCTTTAATTTACAGAACAGAGCATTTGAACCAGCTATAAGGGTTAATGGCCCTTAGGGATCCACTGACTGGGCTGGAAATACTATGTGTTGTTTTTGTCTTTCTGAACATAGTGATTTAGTTAGAAGCTTGAGATTGACTTTATTTTCGACAGCATTATAGCTGGACTTCCGAGTAGGGCTGGGTGGTACAGTAATAAATATAAAAAAATATATAAAACAATATCATTTGCTAGAAATTCCATGAAGAATAAGTATAGTTTAAAAACCATGTGGAAATGCCTGTTTTTGGATAATCATGTGAATCAATTACTTCACAATGTACTTAATCTCATTTAATGATTTTAACTTATACAACCTGATTGACATCAGTGCAAAAATAGCTTCACAATTTAGAATATGAGTTACATTCAGAGATGTTATAAAACAGCTGATAAACACACATCTGTGACTGTACATCAGTTTAACATTAATGCAAGTTGCAACATCGCTTAGTAATGACGCTTAGTAAAACAAGGTCTGCTTTGCCTAAAAAAACCCTTGATTACAAGTTCTTCCTCATCTTGACTTGGCACACGTCCACTCTGTACTGTATGTTCACACTCATCTTCATTGTTTTTATATATTAATAAATTAAACTAAAGGCTATATAAATGACAGCAAAATATTGTACTCCATATACTGCCGTACCACCAAGCCCTACCTCAGAGGCCTTGTTATCTCTGAGTGTGTGTCTGTGTATGCCTACAGTTCATAATGTTTTTAAAAAATAAAAAAATTTAATGATATTTCTGTTAGGATGCAGGGTAGGGTTAGTCTATAGTATTTATTTATATAAGTACCCGTTCTTATTGTGTGTGTGTGTTTGAATATGTGGTTTACGAGGACACAGATGTGTGTAATGACATGTGCTTAACGTGTATGTAAACATGGTTTATGGGAACACTGTCTGTGTCCTCATGAACTAAATTGCTTAAAAACATACTAAATGGTGATTTTTGTTAATTACAAATGTCAAAAGTTTTTTGTGTTTAGGGGTAGGTTTAGGGTTGGGGGTAGAATGTACTACAGTTTGTACAGTATAGAAACCATTATGTCTGTGGACAGTCCTCATAAACCATATACCAACATGTGTGTGTGTGTGTTACTGTGGCTCCTAAGCTAATTTAAGGCACTGTGTCCTTTTGACTTTTGCTTTAACAGAATTGGAAAATGACCAGATGAAACTTTGGGCACAATTATAAACCTTTTAGTGAATTTTTTCCTGTTGGTCATTAACATGAGGTTTTACAAATGATCACAGAAGTGGAACTGATTTATTAGAGTTTAATAGGAAGGTATAAGTAATTCTAATAGTAATTAAGTAAAACTAAGGTAGAAAGTAAAGATGTATTTTTCTGTTTGACTTTATCTACAGTGGCCGCGGAGAGTATTTGAACACATACACCATGCTTACAAGTGTATGATTTTTATTACATTAGATAACAAAATAGTGAAGCAAACAAAGTGAATTTTGCAAGCCAGTGATGTCAGACCTTTTCTTAGAGCTTTACAACGTTTGTGAGTTTTACTGGCTGTATGAAGTCAGTTCCTGATAAAAGTTTTACACAGCAGAGAAAGCATAGGTTGGGTGAAACCTGGGTGAAAACTCCTTAGGATAAATATACATAGGCACAAATGAAACTATTGTTGCCATACAGCAAGGCAGCATAAAGAGCTACAGAGTTACTGAAAGATAACTTGGATCATGTGGTCTTTGAAGAATGAAATTAAAATTGTTTCAGTTTTAACTTCCATGTCCTAAAAATGACATGAAATGACATCACCTCTTTCCTCAGGTTTAAACTGTCAGTATGGGACCCGTGACATCACAGTGATGACAATGACATCATCAGGTGGAACAGCTCTGTGTGTCATTGGTTGTTCTCTGTGGTTCTAACTGCATGTTTCTCTGCTCTCCTCTCATCTCTCTCTCTCTCTCCCCTCATGTATCTCCCCCCTCCCTCCACCCCCTCCCTCTCGTACCTTCCTGTTTCCCTCCATCAGGTGTCCAAATGACTTTACCGGTGAACGCTGTCAAACCTCCGTTATGGCCGGTTTTTACAGTATGTTCATTTCTACTTCCTGTCCGTTTGTCCGTCTGTCTGTCTGTCTCACTAACTGTCCCTCTGCCCTAACACAGATGCATGATGCAGATGTTGGCTAAAATGTGTGTGTGCATGTTTGTACAGTATCTGCTACTGTTCATCCATTCAGGTTTTTTAAGTGGTTGAGGTTTAGGTCACCTTTTCCTAAAGGGATGTTATATGCGCATTGTATTGATGTACTGTATTACTAAAGAACTTTAGTAAAATGATTTAAATTAGTGCAATTGAAGAGGGTAAATATAGAATACATGAAACAGTCCAACTTGCTAACTTAGATTAAGTTCACATAGATCAGAGTTACTTTGATTTAATGAGATATAGTGTTAATTAAGATTAAGGTGTGAACCTATTCCATGAGACATATTAATTAAACGCTTGATAGGGACTCATTTATAAAATTTAAAAAAGAAATCTTCTAGGTTCAGTATAAGTGGCATGATTACCACAGAAAATCATTTCTGTCTGCAGTAATACAATTATGATGGAAGTCTGTGGACAAATGCACCTCCTTTCTATGCCAATTTAGCTCATAACAGATTACGCTTTTTTCTCAGATCTCTGTGCTATTTGCCCAGCACACTTTATTTTGCACTATTACTGCCCAATGAAAGCAGTAAATGAACATGTATGAGGGAAAAAATGATATTTTAAACAAGGAAATCATTGTTTTACCTAAATTTCTATGTAAATTTTGATCATTACAGTTTGTGTTTTATTTACAAAACGTATTACCTGTTTGGCTTAAAATGTCTGCGATAATCATCAGCTACAATTCAGGCTACAACTGATGTTAATAGAAATCAGCTTGTTTTGAAACCAGGATATTTCTTTAAACTGTGCTATTGCTGTATTTACATTATTAACAGTGTTTTGAGTCTGAGGCATGATGCATGACCCTTAATTTCTAACCTTTGACCTCTAGTACCACTGCTGGATTGCTAGACAAACCCTAAATGTGGCCCATATAATGCATGCTATGGCTCAATATGGAAAGCAAATATTTTGTATATATATATATATATATATATAATGAAAATGTAATCTTGTGACCAAACAAAAGCCGTCTGTTAATCATTTTGCTTACAAATCATTAGAAACACCATCAGTTGTGTCTACATTCATCTTTACTTGACCGAGTCTTTTTGTGTTGTACATTGTTTGTTTTAATGGTTTTGTTTGTTTCTTTGTTTTTCTTAAACCTTAAACCAGAAATGAGGTCTAGTAAATATGGCAGTAAGTGTGGCTGTCTATGTGTCTGCATGCTTTCATTTGCTTGCTTACGTTTTATAACCAAAAAAGGTGATGTGTTGTTTATTGGTATTTTTGTTTGTTTTCATTTGTCTGGGAATATGGAGTTGGCCAGTGTTTGTCTGCATTGTCTGTCTGTTACTGGAACGTACAGTCACTCACATCAGTGTCTCAAACAAAACCAAACAAACAACACTACTAATCGCATTCTAGTGTATCGCCACTATTTGAACAAGTGGACATTTTTACCTGAAACCTGTTTTCTTGTTTTTTCTTTTTTGTTACATTGTCAACTTTCTGAATTGGCAGAGCATCTTGGAATTGAAATCATGGGTATGAAGTTATTATTTGCTTGATTCTTTAGTTTAAAAGTTCATGACAATTTAATGACAGTTTGAACTTTTACATGAGAACCCGTCTCATTGTGTTTTCTCTGTCCTATATGACTGCGCAACTTTGCTCTGACAAAATGACACTCATTTTAGGGATAGAATGATACACATAAGGCAGGTGGATACATACTTAATGTACAGGAAGTATTGTTTATTCTGATTAATTTGACCAATTATCACCAGTGTCCTAAATCAAAATATTGTTGCAGTACATTACATAGGTGTTATCACAACAAGTCATGGCTTTAATATATTCTCCATACATTCTGTACTTTTTACTAAAAAGAATAACCTCAATTATACCTCTAAATGTGCAACTAGACTGCAGCCCTGCTGCAAACCTGGAGTTGTCTAGTTCTGTGGTTCTCAACCGGCTGGTCGTGACCCAGAAATGTGTCTGTTCTAATGAGGTCTCAGACAGCAGAGTGAGAATGTTGCCTAATGCTAATTATAAAGAGCATGTAACCATATAATCATTGTACAGTTAAGATAGACTAAATAGTAAATTTAGTCATTATAGTAAAAGTAAATAGACTAATGTTTAAAAGGGAGAAAACATTTTCCATGTTTGCTGTTATGACATCAAAAGTCATGCGTCCAGTCAAAAACGCTGCAGTATTTTGGTGCAAATTCATCTGGCGCTTGGTGGAAGACAGGTTAGGTGAAAGCAACATGGATCGCTTGTGTGACATGCTCGAAAACCATGAACACATCTACAGTATGCATGATAAAGAAATATACTGTCCAGGCTATATTAAACATGGGTTTACATATAGATTATAGTAAATTATTGCATCTTATTTTAGATTATAGCGGCTGAAAACACGAACTACAGAATTTAGAAATCAAAATGGTTTTCCTGTTCATACAATGTTATTGTAACGGAAATGCAGACTCACACAAGATGTTAGTTTAAACGACAGGCGTATTTATTGCACAGAGTTGGATAATGTAAACAGGTAAGTATGATAAGAGATAATGTTCAGAGATATATAACTGATATTAGAATGATATAGCTGGCGATGGAGCTGATGATGACGATGGAGATACAGGTGAGGCACACACAACACACACTCGAGAACACGAAGGAAATCAGGGAGACACAAACAAACTGGAGCAGGTAAATGATCTGAAATGTGCATGGAGATGAGTCTGTTTCAGAGTGATCAGACAAAGGGTGAGTGGAGTGTGTGTGCTTTTATAGTGTTCTTCATTGATAACAGGTGCAGGTGATTAGTCCTCGGCTGAATGTGGGTGGAGCCTGGTGTCCGTGACAAACCCCCCCTCCACGGACCGCTCCTGAGGGCCAAATACCCCGACGCCGTGGTGGACGTCCTTGACCTCTGGGATCAGGAGCCTCTGGATGTGAAGTGTGGAATTACGTCAACAGATTGGGGTCTAGAATATCACTCACCTTTTTCTCGGGTCCATAACGATCCCAGTCCACCAGATATTCCAGATCCTGAGAGAGATCTCAGGATCTCCTTCACAGAGTAGACAGTTCCATCCTCAATTACCAATGGAGGGGAGGCTCATCTCTTTGCCCAGGCTCTGTGGAAACAGGAGACAGTGATGAGTGAAATGGTTTAAGCAGTGATTCATAAAAAGTGGCGTGGATGTGGTATTGTGGTGGCAGTTTCAATTTGTAGATGACCGGGTTGATTTGTTTGAGGATGGGGAAGGGGCCAATGAACGTGGGACTCAGCTTTTTACAGGATGTTCCTAAACGGATGTCTTTGGTGGATAGCCATACCTTTTGACCTGGTCTGAAACTTGGTGTTGGTGCTCTTCGTGAGTCTGCTCAGAGTTTATGTTGTCTTACCGCTCTTTGGAGGTGTTGATGAGTCCCAAACTCTCTCACTCTCCTGGAACCAATGATTAATAGATGGTACTTCCGATGGTTCCCCCGTCCAGGGGAACAATAGGGGTTAGTAACCGAGTATGCACTGGAAAGGGGTAAGATTCGTGGTAGGTTGTCTGAGAGAGTTCTGTGCGTACTTGGCCCATGTGAGGAATCGGTTTCAGGAGTTCTGGAGACAATGACAGAAGGTACGTAAATAGCGGCCTATCTCCTGAAGCTTTCTCTCCATTTGGCCGTTGCTTTGAGGGTGATATCCAGAAGATAGGCTTACGGTCACATCTAGGAGAGAGAGAAAAGATCTCCACACTCGAGAGATGAATTGTAGTCCTCTGTCAGAGACAATATCCCCTGGAATGCCAGGCACCATTGGATCAGACTGACTATCAGACTGTGAGGAATGATGGTTTCTGGATTGTTAGATAGTTCATCTGGAGAGTATAGTCTGGACAGTGCATCTGCTTTAGTATTTTTTGTTCCCTGGACGATATGATATACTGAAATTGAAACGTGTAAAGAGTAGGGCCCACCTGGCTTGTCTGGGATTGAGTCGTTTAGCCTCTCTCAGGTATTACAGATTACGATGGTCTGTATATACTATGAATGGATGGTGGGCCCCCTCCAGCCAGTGTCTCCATTCTTCCAAAGCCAACTTGATTGCAAGAAGTTCTCTGTTCCCAATGTCGTAATTCTCTAATTCTCTAACTTCTTATCCCTGGCGGAACAGCACATGGATGGAGTCGAGGGGGTTCCCCCTGCTGCTGTGACAGCACTGCTCCAACTCCTGATAAAGCGTCCACCTCTACAACGAAGGGTTTTAGTGGATCCGGGTGGACAAGAGCGGAGCTGAGGTGAATGCTTCCTGTAACTCATTTATGGTATTGGTGGCTTCCGTGTTCCAGGACAAAAACTAGGTCTTGCCCTTTAACTAATTGGTGAGAGGAGATGTAATGGTGCTGTAATTTGCAATAAAACGACGGTAGAAATTGGAAAAACCTAGGAATCTCTGAAGTTCTTTTAACGTTTGTGGGAATTGGCCATGCTCAAATTTCTTCCACCTTCCCCTCATCCATCTTAATACCTTAAGCATCTATATTATAACCCAAAAACTGAATAGAAGTCTGATGGAAGGTACACTTTTCAGCTTTTAAGAACAGGTGGTGTTCGTGGAGCAATTTGAGTACTTCAGAAACGTGTTGGTAATGTTCTGCCTCGTTCCGGGAGTACACCAAAGTATCTTTAATATAAATGATCAGAAAATGATTTAAGTACTCCCGGAACACCTCATTCATATAACCCTGGAATATGGAGGGGGCATTGACAAGACCATAGGGCATCACAAGGTACTCGTAATGTCCGGTAGGAGTGATGAAGGTAGTCTTTCACTTATCCCCCTCACATATTCGAATGAGGTTATACGCACTTCTGAGGTCCAACTTGGTGAATATTTTGGCTCCACAAAGCTGTTCAAGTGCTGTAGGGATGAGAGGAAGGGGATATCTGAACAGTATTGTGATCTTATTTAACTCATGATAATCTATGGAAGGCCGCAAGCCTCTGTCTAGAAACTAGAAGCAGCAGGGAAGCTAGATGGACGGATGTACCCTTGATGCAATGCCTCGGTGATGTACTCCTCCATGGCCTTCTGTTCTGGAATGGAAAGTGAGTAGATTTTACCTCTGGGTACTGCCGCATTCATAGTGAGGTCAATGGCGCAGTCCCATTGTCTGTGCGGTGGCAAGGCTGCGGTTTGTTTTGGGCAGAAAACATCACTAAAGTGGGAGCATTCTTTAGGAATGTATATGGATCTCTTTTCCAAAGGACTTTCGATGGATGTGGAGAAAACTGGGTGATCAAAGGTAGGTACATTTGGTCTTTGGAAGATTCTGAAAACATTTATGGAAACAGTTCTTACCCCACTTCAGGACTTCACAGGAGGACCAGGATATTGAAGGGTCATGTGACATGAGCCACGGCACCCTAATACAACTCCAGATTAGATCCCTCCAGAACCAGTAGAGAAATATCTTCAAAGAAATAAACCAACTTGTTTTTGATGAGACCCACCACATGTCGCACATGTCCTTGGCCGATAGGATTCCTGTCTATAGACTGTATCTTATAGACTGTATCGACTGTATTCTTGAGCTGGAGTTGATCACAGAGGTCGTCAGAGATGAAGTTGCCGGCTGACTCAAAGTCGATTAGTGCATTAACTGAGACACAACAACAGTAGTGTAGTTGTAGGAGGCAACACTCACCAGAGGTCTTGGAGGACGAATGGGACATGTTTGGATTACATGTCCATTTGGATTACAGGAGATAATAAAACAGATCTTAGCTCTTTCAGTAGGGAAGCGATGTGGTTGCATTTCCAGAGCGAGGGAGCATTGGAGAAGGAAGTCATTGCATTCATCCGCCGAGCCAGAATAGGGCGTCGGATTCACCCTGGGACTGGCTGTGTAAATCGGTCTGGAAGTGGAAGTGGCAGGAGGTGAAACAGGCGCTTATGTTGTTGTTGTTATACTAGCAGTGTGAATAACCCGGTGTAGTGAATCTACCAGATCTTCTGTTATCAGAAATGCAGACTCACACACAAGATGTTAGATTAAATGACAGGCGTATTTATTGCACAGAGTTGGATAATGTAAACAGGTAAAGTGTGATGAGAGATAATGTTCAGAGATATATAATTGATATTAGAATGATGATACAAACAATGGAAACCAGGAGCTGGCAATGACGATGGAGTTGGAGATACAGGTGAGGCACACACAACACACACTGGAGAACACGAAGGAGATTGGGGAGACACAAACGAACTGGAGCAGGGAAATGATCTGAAATGAGCATGGAGATGAATCTGTTTCAGTGGTTGAGATCAGACAAAGTGTGATTGGGTTGTGTGTGCTTTTATAGTGTCCTTGATTGATAACGGGTGCAGGTGATTAGTACTGATCAGTGAACCTGATCGCTGAATGTGGGTGGAGCCTGGTGTCTCCGTGACAGTTATGTCACAAATATTTTGAATATTATTGAGCTTATGCCATTCTTTGTCATATTACATATTCAAGCTATTAAAGGCCATATTATTTACTTTTGTACATTGAACATTTTAGCTACTGTGTGGGGTCGCCATTTCAATTTAAAATCTGGGTCCTAAAGCAAAGCCGATTGAGAACCTCTAATTTAGCATCTAATTCTCTGTTTGTTGGAATTCCACATCGCAGAGTTTGCATTTTATTAGCACACGACATGCCATAAATCTCAGACACGAGAGAGAAAAAATGGGTGTTGCCATCCCCTCTCTTTTTCTCTGTACTTCTAGAGTACTTTAGTGGTTAGTCTGGGTACATCTCACCCTAAGTTTCCTTTTTCTTGTTTGTTTAGATCTCTATTTCCTGTAACAAGCATGCAATGCAATATCAGTGTCTGACTCAACCGCCCCCTCCCTCCCCTCTCCACATTTCTCTTTTATTACACACTCGTCCTCTACTGTTTGGCCCTCAATTCTCTCTCTCCTTCTCCCCATTTGTTTCTCGTTCCCTCTCTCAATGTTCTGTATGTTTCCTCTGTTGCTGGTCCTGTCAGCACCCCAGAGGATGTTTAAAATATTTTCTTTTTTTAAAAATCAGACACAGAAATAATGTAAAATGTGATTACGACGTCTATATAGATGGTATTCATAAAACCTGTGCCTTTTATCCAAACAAGCTTAACTCATAAAGTTGGCAAAGAATTATCTATTTTACTTTCCCACCATATTTGAAGTCAATATGAAACAATGTTTGTAGAAGCTTAATCGTGGAATAGGGACAATGGGGCCCTCTGAGCCTCAGGCTGTCGGAAACCTCTAAAGCCTTGGGCTGGCACAGTCTACAACCTCAGAAAGCTAAACATTAGGGCCTTCAGCACATAGAGTGTAAAGTGATAATGGCCTATTTACTTTTATCAAGATTAAAATTAGGTCTTGATGTAAACACCCGAAAAGACATTTCAGACAAACATTTTTCTTAGTAAGCATGTACATTGATAAATTGTTCACAATAAGACCAGGAACATTTATTAGGGAAGTAAATGACACAATTTGTATTTAGTGTTATCTTTAAAAAGCATTTTATTGAATTCATAAATTTGCAGTGCATTTCCACCAAAGTTTGTGAACCTTTTTTTTCTTTATCCGGTATTCTTGCAACAGATTCTAAAATATAAGCAGGTTTTATGAACAACCCTCATGCTCATAAAAATATTTTTGTGTTTTTAGCCCTGTTTTACAGGCATGCTCTATGCAAGTATATAGACTAGTCAACATCATAGGAGAATATGCAGAATAATGCATGTCATGGGCTTTGAAAGGGACAGAGATTTCATTTTAGAAACACTTTTTTAGCAAAACATCTATGTTTTAGTTTTCCAGTATAGCACTAAAGGTAGCAAACATTCTCCCACTGTTTCAACATAATCCACCTTATGTGAAACCCTGGCAAATGTGACAGCAGCACAGCTGTTGCACTGCAATGTTAGCCATCTGATACATGTGTTTTCAGAATGACATCATCTATCCCTCAATGTCCCTGTAACGTTTTTAGTTTTAACTACCTGAGACTACCTGTTTATTTTTTTGCTATCATAAATATAATAAACATGTTTACAGCTACTGTACATGTTTTAACTTCAAGTGTACATTAAATTAGAGTGTTTTAGTTCAGATGTTTTTTTAAATTTGATTTAAACTGTGTTTAAAGCTGCCACTGATGCAGCACTCGTGTGTTTGTATGTGTGTGCGTCTTTGTGTTCCATGGCTGTTGTGTATATGTGTGTTTGTTTTTGTGTTTTTGTCTGTGCATATGTGCATGTTTGTCCACGCTCTCATTCATTCAGAGGCTGAGGAGCTGTACCAAAAACGCGTCCTGACGATAACAGGCATCTGCGTGGCCCTGTTGGTGGTTGGCATTGTTTGCGTGGTGGCATACTGCAAAACCAAGTAAGCCCCAGGAGCTCTTTTGACCGCCAGAAAGAGCCGTGCACACTCACACTTTCAAATAAAACAGCTTACACTTATCTACTCCAAATCATGAGTCACTGCCACAATCAACATATGGTACAGAGTGGTCAGAAGGTTAGTATGTCTTAACTTGATTTAAAAAACATGTTGAGTGTTAAAAATTACCAGAAATTAATTTATGTAATCAGGGTTCCTACTGTCATTGAAAACTGTAAATGCTATTTTAAAATTCCTGGCCCGGAAAAGCCATTGAAATCAATTAAATCTGAAATAGTCAGAGAAATTTCTGTAGTGAATATAAATGTCTGGATATGCTCAGTTCCAAAGTATTTCATCAGCTAGAGTGAAATGTAGATCATCATCCAGTAATCAGCAATCACTAGAAAAGACATGGAAATTCATTGGTCAAAGGAATCCTCTGTGGTGCTATTAATTAATTTTTCTGTGTACAGAAAACAAAGGAAGAAGATGCATAATCATCTGCACCAGAACATGTGTGCTGAGCATCCCAACCGCATGCTGGCCAACGGACCCAACCACCCTGGGCCTGGCCCAGAGGAAATCCCCATGGTGGATGTAAGTTATCAGCCCATCATTTCCTGTCTGTTTAGAAAGTATTTGCACAGCATGTTTTGATAATTTGACATCTGAAGGTGTGATGACAATGATCATACTGATGATGTAAGCATTTTGCAAATGTATCACAATTTGTAGAAACATAATGCAATGTAAAAGCAGATCCATAGGGGGGGAGGTTAGCAACTGAGTTCAGGTTTGAACCTGAGTATAAAATGTAATGGTAACATGATAATGTAAACACATGATTTTGTTTGTTGCAGTATATATCAAAGAATGCCCCAGCAACTGAAAGAGTTATACGTCACGGAACAGAGACTTCAGGCAATTTCTCGGGCAGCCGAATGTCGTCAAGGTCCCACCACACCTCCACAGCTTCTCACGCTTCCAGTCACCGGTACTGACTCTTTCCTATCATCCCTCTATTAGTATGCTTTTCTGTGCATTCATGCATCTGTCTATCTGCTTATTCATTTATCCATCCCTCTTTGTTCTTCCTTTTCTCAGACACGAGGAGCGCACGTGGAGTATGGAACGCACAGACAGCATACACTCTGACTGCCACTCAGGGGCGCTCTCCTCCTCTGTTGGCACAAGTAAATGCAGCAGCCCGGCATGTATGGAGGCCCGTGCTCGCCGAGCAGCATACTGTGGTTACCCTGATGCTCCACAGTGCCACCTACAGTATGGAGAATCTTACGATTCCCTGCGGGATTCACCTCACAGTGACAGGTGAGTGAACAGGATATGTAACCAGTGCATATTTATGGTAAAATAAAATGCTGACTGTACTATTGTTAAACAATACAACAAATGACTGGTAAACAAGCGATAGTAACAGAAAGAAGAACATTCTGGGGTAGGAACCCACTTTTATCATAAATGAGCAGGTTACTGCATGAGATTTGTTACTGTAAAAGTAAATATATTTGAACCATGCACACAAACTGTTCTACCTGTATCTTGTGTTTGAATCAGTGTGACCATGTGTTCAGAATTTACAAAAGTTTGCCATGTTGAGGAGTAATTATAATAATTGGAATAATCGCTTTTCCTAGTTTCTTTATCCAGTGGTGTAACACAAAATGCAAAAAAGGCTGTCCTATTTAGAATTGTCACCTATAAAACCATGCATTCTGTCATTAAAAAGATACACTACTTTAATAAAAGGTTAGCTTGACTGTAGTTTATCTACTAATTTAAGAGTAGTTTGTAGCCTTATGTTTTCATATGACCTTTCAGGTATGTGTCTGCTCTGACCACACCGGCCCGTCTGTCTCCGGTGGACTTTCACTCCTCACTGCCCCCGCAGGTGCCTACTTTTCAGATCACCACGCCCAATGCCAGCCATGCCCTCTCCTTGCCGCCCGCCGCCTCTGCTGTCGCCATGGCATCCTATTCGCCCGATGATGACCAGCCACTTCTGCATCGCTATCGGCGCTCGCGACGGCCATATTATGCGGCTGAGAGCACGGGCTCCCTTCCATCCAGTCCATACCGCTTTGTGGACGACGAGGACTATGAGACCACACAGGAGTACATGTCCTCCCGAGAGCAGCCTAAAAAGAACAGCAGTGGCCGCCGCTGGCACAGAAGATCGCGGCTCAATGGACACGTTTCGCAGCGTGTGCCAGGGACAAGGAACTACAGCTCTCAAAGTTGCCTGTCGGACAGCGAATGGGAGGATGAGGAGGTAGGCGACCTCGGCCACGGCGAAAGCACGCCGTTTCTTAGTATGCAGAACATGAATGCCAACGAGCCGGCCACCATCTACCGACCCAATGACACACGGACTTACAGCAACACGGGACGCTCTGGTTCCCGTGGCAACGTGCAGGCGAACAAACTATCGCAATCTCGGTCCAAACCAGACAATGCACCCCTTTAAAAAGAGCGAAGAAACAAGGACAAAATAAACGTACCTAGGAGTGAAAAACAAATGATATGCTATAGACCTGCACCTATGAGAAATATTTTTTATTTTATATAACAGACAGATATTCTAAACAAATGAAATATTTATTTTCATTTCAGCAAAAATTGTCTACTAGCTAGCAGCAAAGACTTTTTTTATAGGGGAAAACTATTTATATGTAATTTCTTTTTTTGATTTACAGCATTATGAAAAACAATTATGTGCCAATTTTTTCACGAGTTAGAAATAGAATAATATTGTGGTGCCTTTTGCTGTTTGCCGATGAGGGAGGTTCAGTTGAGTTTTTGTAGCCTTTCGTAAAACAGAC
>JAZGTJ010009127.1:0-19840 GCA_036877575.1 Botia almorhae | reverse complement strand
TCACAGTTGGCACAATGCAGTCAGACAAGTACCGTTCTCCTGGCAACCGCCAAACCCAGACTCGTCCATCAGATTG
This sequence comes from Botia almorhae, assembly GCA_036877575.1. Taxonomy (NCBI): domain Eukaryota; kingdom Metazoa; phylum Chordata; class Actinopteri; order Cypriniformes; family Botiidae; genus Botia; species Botia almorhae. Next base: position 19,764 of record JAZGTJ010009127.1, on the reverse strand, counting down.
CCAGATGGAGAAGCGTGATTCGTCACTGCATTGAACACATCTCTACTGCTCTAGAGTCCAGTGGCGGCATGCTTTACACCACTGCATCCGACGCTTTGTATTGCACTTGGTGATGTATGGCTTGGATGCAGCTGCTCGGCCATGGAAACCCATTCCATGAAGCTCTCTATGCACTGTTCTTGAGCTAATCTGAAGGCCACATGAGGTCTGTAGTGATTGACTCTGCAGAAAGTTGGCAACCTCTGCGCACTATGCCTACCACTTCGTGGCTGAGTTGCTGTCATCTCAATCACTTTAATTTTGTTATAACACCACTGACAGTTGACTGTGGAATATTTAGTAGCAAGGAAATTTCAAGACTGGACTTGTTTCACAGGTGGCATCCTATCACAGTACCACGCTGGAATTCACTGAGCTCTTGCGAGCGGCCTATTCTTTCACAAATGTTTGTAGAAGCAGTCTGCATGCCTTTTATACACCTGTGGCCATGGAAGTGATTGGAACACCTGAATTCAATTATGTGGTTGGGTGAGCAAATACTTTTGGCAATATAGTGTATATATATATATCCACAATTTTCTTCTAGTGTGTCATCTTTTATTGACTCATACTATGCTTATTAAATTAAAATGATCACGTTATGTGCACACACACAAACATACTTATCTTAATCAAGGAAGTGCTAACTGGAAAATGGAATGATTGTCTTCTTGAGTAAACCCTGAGTTGAGATCTCTACCAGTAACAGGGTGTGTCAGTTTAATATTCTCTTAAATTCTACTGGCTCCCCTCTAAAACACTTAAGCCAAATTTTAAAAGTTATGAGTGTGGTATGCAGGTGTCATTTTTTAAATAAAGATAGTACAGGTTTTATATATGTCTAAATATGGTAGTGTTTTAGTTTGTTGAAACTGGTTCTGAGTTACTCTGCTAAACCACTTAAAATGACATTGAGACCAATTTAAAAAAAAAATTGCAAATGAGCTTAATTTTGAGAAAAGGTTGAACATTATTTGTTTGTTCAAGGCTGTCACTGTGTCATTGAATCAGATTTTCTCTACAGGGTCATCATGGCCAAAATAATTCATGGTAACGGTTGTTTTTTTGGCCAATGAATCACTCACAATTCCACTACTAATTTAAGGCTGTGGGAGGGTAGAGGGCAGAGAGAGAGCCAACCAACCAAATAAATAAATGAATAATTTAATGGTTAAACCAGAACACGTTAATATATATATACTACACACAAAATAACCAAAATAACAAGCCACTGAGACTGAATAAAGCTATTTTTATTTAATGAACTGAGAACTTTGTAATCAATCTTTACCCTTCTCAACAGGTTCCTCAAAACATTCTCTGCATTTATGTTCTCTGGCCATCAACTCCTTGCTGCTCCTTGTGTTGTGCTATTGTGTGTGGTCCTACACTAATGTGATGTTCTTTTGTTTGTTTTTTGTTAAGATTTCATGCTCTCACAGTGTGATTTCTTATCTGTAGGAGGGAGCCATGCAGTGCTTGTTTGCAGTCATGGTTGAACAGTAATAATTCTCTTGGTGCCAGACCTTTAAAACAAAGAGACAGAAAGTGAAGAAGTTGCACAAAGTTGCACAAAGTGAGTGACTCAAATGGGTAAAGTGGGTTGGTCTTGCTAGAGTAAACAGTTTGTCTCTTGAGAGGTGCTACAGAAACCTGCTGAAGCTACATTCTGCAAAAAAATTGGTCATAAACTTTAACTTTGCTTGATGAATCATGTCTCAAGCAAGAGATCTCAGAACACCATAGATTAAGATTTAGTGATTATTGTGCAGGTCTGATCCACAGTTACAAAAATGTTTGCTGAAGGTTTTATTATTATTTTTTTGCCAAAGAAGATCACCCATCAGCCAGAAGATCACCAATACATTTAATTGTCTTTTGTTTAATGATTGTTTAATGCTATATTTAATGATCAGAATACTTTTATAATCAATTTATGCATAATGTTAAGGGTTTAGATAGTTTAGTTGAGATATTTTTAGACTAAATTATAACAATAGAATTTTATAATTTATAAAAACATAAGAACCCAGATCTTTCATAATGAGAAGATAGTAGGCAATAATGTTATAAATGTTAAATTAGTTACTGTAAAAGACAAGTCATTTTGTGATTTTTGTCATTTTGCAACAATTTATCAGAATATTGTGATGTTCTGCGCTGACAGTGATAGTCTCTGACAGTCTCTGTAAAAAGCCTAATAAATGTGCTTTTACCAGCTAACACTTATAAAGCAGGTCTGTTGGGAGAACGGCCTAAGGCATGTCTGAAATATATCTCAACCCTGACTCACACAAAGACATCATAAAGATAATCAAATGTGTTAGCTCAACTTCCACAGAGATGAGCAGTTTTGAAATACCAGGAGCAGTAGGTATCATTGATTTTGTCTAAAACTGTTAAAGTCTTGCATTTTTGTTAGTAATATAACTGACTTTTATCTGTAATAGCAGTCTGTTTGATTGACTAAAGCAAACCCATAACTCATCATACAGTAGTTTTATGTAACCCTAATTGGATTGATTTCATGTCATGAAACTACATGTCATGTCTTAATTTTAACTAACTTAGCACTTAGTTTTGTAGGTCTGAAGTCTAGTATTTTTACCTCAGAACAACAAAACACAAAGCTTGATGATGATTCTTCTTACCGGATAAGTGCGCAATGTTGGGGCTGTCCAGCTCTGACTAGTCAAGCTCTGAGTAGTCCAGCACATCAATCTCCAGTCTAGAGCTAAATTTCCACATCAGGGGTCTGCTGCCAGTGGGGGAGGCCCCAATCATGTACAGTGCCTTGCAAAAGTATTCATACCCCTTGAATTTTCCACATTTTTCTTCTTCACATTACAACCACAAACGTTTGTCAATAAAAATTAAAAAAAAACCTCAATAAAAAAAAAAAAAAAAAATTTCTCAATAAAAAAAAATTACAATAAAAAAACATTAGTTTTTTATTGAGAGTTTATGTAATAGACCAACACAAAGTAGCACATAATTGTGAAGTGGAACGAAAATGATACATGGTTTTCAAAATTTTAAGCAAATCCGAAAAGTATAAATACTTTTGCAAGGCACTGTATATCAGGCTCCTCATATAGACAACAGAAAAGGAGAGTGTTGCTTCTAGAGCCCCCCTCAACAAACCTGGAGGTCGAAACAACACGCTTGCCTGAAGCACATTAAGGACAAGACAGATCTAGGAATGTCCTTGTCTCTAGAATAGCTTCGGTAAAGTGTCCCTGACATATGAGTCAGACCTCTGAGGGCCGTGCTTCAGACATTGTCAAGTTGAAGCTGTTTCTCATAGTGTCATCATACAACGTAGCATCTCGTTCCAAGGTTACAATCATAACCTGTACATTTTACATGTCTCAGGTCTCTACATTTTACAATCGTACTTAAAGTACATTTTAACATACTCACAGTTCATGCAAAAAAAGCTTATGTGTAACACATATGTATTTTATTACTCTTCCATAGACTTGTTCACTGGATTTGATGAACATTGTTAATTACAAAAGAACAAACCAAATGCAATATTAACTGCATAGTTACATTAAGACTACCAACACATAATACACAGACACTCAGTCATTTTAACAGCAGCGCAAACAGAAACCTGGCATGACGAAAAAATTTCGTTTTTGATAGGCAACAAGTCACTTGGGACGGTGCATTATTTAAAATGGCTAATTTCTCAGGCTTTACAAATATTTGGAAACCTTTGTGATAATATAAATACACAATTGAACAACATATGTTTTTGGATACTTCTGCCTTCAAAGTGCTCATTGTTTCTGCTTAAATTAATACATAATCTTAGTTAACTGCATTTTTTTATTTTAGCACTGGTTATTTCTGTAAAATGGTTATTACTCTAAAGGAGAGTGCCCACCCCTTAAAACGCTCTCCCAGGCTCTGTGAATTTAAATGGTGGGCCTGATGTGTTCACTCATTGTAGATATATGAGGTAAGGGATGTCCCATAGTTACTAATGAACCAGTTTAACCATAATGATAATAAGCCCTGTACGCTGACTCACAGGCTATGTATATTTCATAGGGTCTATTTTTGTATCAGCAGACCATGTTGGTAAAAACATTGCGCCTCAGTCTTGCTCATCTCTACACTTTCAACAGTGTCTCTGTGATAGACAAATGCTAATTATATGGAATAATGGCTATTGTCCCATTCATTTTGACTGCTGGCAGAGACGCATTGTCATTTAGAGGGATAAATTAACACCTAGAGCATTCTTCCAAATGGCTAGACACAGTTAGACAGCTTGAATCTAGCATTAATATCAGATTGAAACAGTGTGTATGAGCATAAAATGGACATATCCCAAATCGTTCACACTCAAAATTCAGTTAGTTCAGTAAAACTAAATCTTTAATGTTGCAAAATGTTTCTCCAACTTGCAATAGGAGCCCAAGTGGGAGAATTTTCACTTTTATTAAAGCTGTTGCTTGTGCAGAGGGGAATGCTTTGTCCCAGCTGTACTTAATAAAAATATTTCACCTTATAGAGCGCTTTTGCACTCCATTTTCTTGTTTGCTGATAATTTATGACGTTTTTATGAAACTTGAAATCAGCAGGTGTTGTTGCCTTTGGCAACAATTTAAGTTTTTCATGGTTTTCATTTGATTGCGTCTTCTGTCGTCTTCTGTGATTAGGGGTTTTGGGTTGAGATATTGATATTATGTTATCCTAGAAGATGCCTTATCTACAGGAGCTACGAAGCTTCATTTGTCAGGTGTGCCTCTTGTCTACCTTAGATAAAGAATAAACATAATTCTCACATATATCACATAATTTTGAAGCTTTTTCAGAGCCTAGCTTTGTAAAACTGTTTAAGATATACATGTTGACATTGTATTTTAGTGTATTTTGTTTGCAGTTTTGAAATCCATTTTTTTTTAAATATTTTGTATTTTATTCCAAGGACTACAGAACAAGCTTGTGTGTGAGGATCTAGGCGAAAGAAGTCTTGTAGTTTCTTTTTATGTAAGCAAGTTCTGACAGGAGATCGTCCTGACAGAAATTGACACAAGTGTGATTGACATTTTGGAGCTCAGTATTACAGTCAACCACATCTACCATCATCTCCTGTCATTTGAGACTTTAAGCTAGAATGCAGCAATTGTTCTCCCACCTCATGCAGTGCACTTCCAGGGAAACATCACCACATCTGCAATAACCACAATCCATTTATCCCCAGGTTTGAAACTAACAAACTCGACTTTATCAATCAGTTCCACTCCCCTGGCAGTACTAAGGGAGTCTGTGTGTGTGTAAGTGTGTGTATGATGATCTTTGGCTTTATGGTTAGTTACTGACAGCAGACATAGGGCAGATACACAATATCAGGGGACAGCATAATTATCCTCTTGAGGTCTTGGAAAAGAGAGTTAGAAAGTGGTTGCCTGAGCAAGCCTGTGTTTTTACTGGTGTACTGTAAAAACACAAATATGCATGGTGCATGGAACTTGACTTAATCAATCACAGATCTTTCATGTTAGAGCATATATTGTAGATTTAGGACTCATTAATGGGTTGACCAGTTATATCCTGGTGATGTGAAACAAATGAATACATGAAATAATTATTGCTAGTATCAGCTCTGAATGCAGAAACCTCTGCTGTGAAATGCAATTTCCGTGTTTTGGCAATAAACTAATTTAGGTCAAACATATTAAACATGCAAAGCATTTACAGCAAAGTTTTGTTTTGGCAATGTATTAAAAATAAATGTGAGTCATAAATAAACACATATTACACATGAATGGACCGATAATGACTGAAAGATATGCATTACTTTATATGTGAGTTAACCTGAAATTACCTCCTAAACAGATATTACTAAATGCTTATCCTCCTTAGGGCTTATATCCTCAAGTTTTTTTTTTAATATAACTCTTTGAAAGCTTATCTAAAGGTGACACTGATGGGTTCTCAGGGCTTATGGCTGTAATCCATTTTCACCAAAGATAGAATTAATTTCAGGCTGCCTCAGAAGGATCAAAATCTTCTGAAGAAGCAGACAAACTGAAGATAAATCAACTAATTGACTGACTCTTCCTAATCAGATTTTAAAATAAAGTTAACCACACACATTCAGAAATTTGATTTTAAATATGCATGTGATGCATTAAAATAGTAGATTCAAACCTGTATGACCTGTGCACAAATTGGCATTAAGCTGTGAATAAGAAGGTGAATAACAGGGCATCCTAAACGAGCATGTACATAACATTTATTAAACTGAGCAAGTACCTCATAGTTATTAACACTATAGAAATTAATTAAATTTCAAATCAGTTTAATTGAGTTCTTGATAAATTATGTATGAACTGGTGCTTTATAACTAAAGAATTTACTATTAGCTAAAGTATTACAGATGCATTACATTGAGAGGTTTCTATAAAGTGTTACTGACAAAAATTAGAAATAAAGAAAGTAATGAGAGCAAAATAAAGGAGAGTGGAAGATTTGGCGAGGCTAATCCCAGAGGCATAATCAATGTGGAAATACCCTTTATCAGCAGTATGACAGAATAAACTAGCACGATAGCATATTAAAGTGCCTAGTGCTAATAGTAGGCCAAGGATTTGTAGCTTTAGTAAGGAAAGATGGGATGGGTCAATAGCAACTATTGACAAAAATGTGTAGCACTTCCAAAACCTTCTCTCTTTTTCTCTCTCTCTCTCTCTCTCTCTCTCTCAAACTTTCTTTTATACAGAGCTTAGCAAGGAGTGATGTGCCAGTAATCAGGCATGGATCTCAGAATGCTAATGTAGTGTCCTTTGGGGAAGACACTTTTATGCTGGGAAAACTTCTGCATTCTCCTTTCCCCCTTTCCCTCTCTGAACATACAATCTCTTTCTGTCTCTCTCTTCCTTTTTAATCTTTTCACACTCGTCTCTTTCAGCAGTTGTGATTACTGTTAAAATTTAAATTCCATAACAGGAATCAGTTAAAGTCTGGCTGGCTTTATGCTGGATGCAGCACAGTATGAGACTTTGTTATCATAGAGGGTGGGATTTCAATGACAATGATAATTTAGGCCACTGATACATCAGTCCCCACATTGCTCGGCATTTGTGTGGGTTTACAGTGTGTCACTGTTTGTCTGCTTCTACTAGACCACTTTAGCCAGTGTTCTCATCCTTATGACCCAAATAGCTCAGTCTGCAGGATAGTATTTCTCCCCAAAAAAAACAATAGTTACGTCACTGTATATATAAAAATATTTTGCTAATCGTTCCAGGTGGTGTTAGAGAGAGACGTTATCATTCAGGAGAGCATTTGATTGGACAAAAACCTGTGTAGTGCAGAATGACTCATCAATATTTTTGGTCTATTATCTGAAGTGAAAGACCTTATATTACATAAAGTAAGGTCTTTAAAAAAGAGAAACAACCTATAAAAAATATTATTTTGTACTCATTTTTTCTTTATGACGGCAGATCAAAAATTTAAAAATTTAAAATCCAAAATTTACATTAAAACACATTCTCTTCAACCTTTTTCTGTAACAAAGTTAATGGCCTCTGTCTTTCCAAAAAGTCTGTTTGTAAACTGGCGGACATACTTCTTTGCCACATTTTTTATTCTTCTCCTTATTGGTTTAAACAAAGACATGTATTTCTGTTCCCTGTTGATAATATGGAATTGCCCAAACACATTTTCTCCTCAGAGACAGGCTACACAGAATCTAACTTTTAGAGAGTTTTGCTTTGTAATTATGAACATAACTTTTTGGTGGTCAAGCAATCTGTCAATCAGGCATTGTAGAATGACAGTATCACAGTATGACCTTTGTTATTGATTTGAATTCGAGCAGTTTCCTAGCTGGCACAACAAGATTGGGCTGGCTTTTGGGATTTTGATTTATGAGGAGTCAAGATAACTTAGCTATTATTATTATTTTTATTACCTTTTGGTCTTCACCAAAATACATCCATATATCACATCTGTGTCAGCTGGTCAATATTCAGTGGAGCTTTTTTGTTCTTCCATTATTTGTAACTTAAATAAAGCCTATTCTCAAGCTGACAGTCACTGTTGATAGACTAAAATGGATTTCTTGATAGATGTACAAAAATAGCAGTTACCATTTCTATTTACAGTATATCCTCATTATTTTACTTGTCTACAGTATATGGAGGTTTATGCTATATATAAGCTATATATAAAAAAGAGATCATATAATTGGATAGGTTAGCATACCACAAACATACCACAAAACTGATGTCCAGTACACATTTATATGACAAACTTGACATATTTTATTTACACATTTTTATATAACACACAATGTTTGTGCATGTAAATGTTGGTCATGGGTCATTTAAACTATTTCTGTTGGTGGAAAAAATGGCCCTATTGTGTGTTATCTATACGTTTATAGATAATAGCTTGTTGCAGCCAATATCACATGGCTGAGTCACAATCTTGCTGAAATTCAGTACAATAGAACAGGTCTTGCTCATGTCATATTGTTTTTAACTTATTTCTTCTCCTGCCTTCATAAAAGGACTGCAAAATTTTACTTTGCAAGTACAGAATTTCCTGACCATGTTAAATATGAAAATCTGTGTATTCGTGTGTATGTGCATGAGAAAGAGACATACAGGACAGACAGCAAAGTACTAACAACGTAGGTCCAGCGAGGACTACCCATCAGGTCTTTTCATGCTCACAAATGTCTCTGTTCCTCGCTGGCTCAGTATGATAAGTGTGGACAAGGAGAAAGAACAAAAGAGAGAGAATGAAGCGCAGGCAAGGGCAGCTATGTGAGAAAGGGGTTCTGCCCCTTTAGGTGTCAGCCAATTAGAATGAAAGAGGAGTGATAATAAGGGTTTGATTAAGTACCAGAAGGTCTCCAAAAATATGTGAAGGGACTGAGAAAAGAGAGAAAAGAAGAGCACCAGATGTCTGTCAGATGCAGGCAGTCGAAAGTTAAATAGGTCACTTTCACCTTTGACCGTCCATTTTCCTGAAAAATAGTAAAATGAGGAAATAAATTATACGGTGCAGGTATCAGTGTAGATGTGCCTCATGAAACTTTATATTGTTATCATATATTGTCTTGTTATTGTGATATTGCCTTTACTAAGGGTCTAACCATGTTTAGACTGGGGAATGAAAGTGTTGAGGAATTGGAATGACCCCTGTTACATGGTGTATAGAATTAAGAGCCACATTTTACGCCTAGTCTAATAATAATATGGTACTATTTTAATGTATTTACATATTTTGTCTTAATGTTTACATTGCAAATCTATTAAAATAATACATTTACAAACAAAATAACTTTTTTCTTTGAGCTTTGAGCAAATTAGATTTGCTTGAAGTTAACTTAATATTGTATTTTTGTTGTCCAATTATTTTTTTAATAGTTCCCATGAAAATTAGTTTCCAGATTTGGTCTCAAACAGTTATGGGCAAACCCTCAACAGTATCACTGAAGACCCTCTGTTGAAGACCCTGTGTCTTTATGTTAGGTGAACAAAGATTTAGAAAGTAGACTGAACTAGCAGGAAATAATAAAAATCTGTTAATAACCTGAACTCTGTAGTCACATAGCGTACAAGTAGCGCACAATAAGACACTATCTTCTCTGAGTTGAAGACATTTCTTTAGCTAGATGGGTAGAGCTTTGCTCTTGAGGGACTGCCACCCTTTCAAGCATTCCCCCATCACAGACACCCACACATGCACAAAGCAGAGCATTAATGGTCTTCCAACTGGTTGCTTCTCATTTCACAATAAGATTCCAAACACATCTGATGTATCCTGGTGGCTAATTACTAATTCATGAGTCTGCACAGAATGCAATTGAATATTAATGCAGACATTTTTGTGGCAAGCATAAAGATACATGAGGGGAATGTGTGGGGATTTTGTGTTTTAAAAGCACACAGACAGGTGAGAGCAGTCATGTGAAGGAAGAACCCTAGCAGGTTTAATTAAGAAAGAGAGAAGCATTGTTGTGTAAATGTTGTGCTAAAACTTTATTTTCACAGACAGTCAAATGCTTTAGTTGACCTTGTGTTTTATAAAAAAAGTGTATGATATCTTTGACATTTGAATTTTAAATCACTACTGTGGACAGGTTTTCCAGCATGTGTTATAGACTAACAGAGTTAGAAAAACTTGCCTGGTACATTATTTAATATTTATGTATGCATCTATTTTTTCTGCCAAAGTAGAAAAAAGGTACATACAGCCACAGTTTTGCATCCCTAATTATTAAAAGCTCTAAACTGCATAACTTGCAGCTACACTTGCTGATTTAAATGAAAGCAATTCTGTCATCTGACACTCGTTAATATACGTTGAATGCTTGAAATTTTACTTTATACTTTTATACTCTTGACTTGACCTCTTTATATAAGGCTCCACTTTTCTTTCTTTTTCTTCTCTAGTAGAAAAAAGTAACTCTATTTATCTTTTGTTGATTTGTTTGTTGTTACTTTTTGGAACTTCATCAGAAAGACCAATCGAAAGTTAGATTGGAAGACTGGAGCCATTAACTTCAGCTCATAGTTTATAATAGTGCCTAGTCCAGTAGTCACTTTCGTTCCCTTACTGTTCTGTTCTTTTTATTTGCTTCTTCCCACAATCCATCCATAGGTTTTTTTGTGTGTTTCTGTCCTTCTCTCCAAAGTTTTAATTATTTTTATCTATTTATTTTTAAGGCGCCCATTTGTCAGTGACAGAACACAGTCCTTGTGCTTAACAGACTAACATGTATTGATTCCTTCTCCCAAACAAACAGAAGAACCGAGGAACCAAAATTCTTATTTGGACTTTTTGACATTGTCAAAATTAGTTTGTAGCACAATACTTGCTCAGACAAGCTGAACATGTTGTTATAATGAAGACAATGAGCTATAAACACTGGGTTTTGTGTGTGTGCTTACATTATTATGTCTTGGTAGAAGGACACTAACAGGAAGGCACTTATTCTTTTTTTCTAAAGACTTGACCAATTCTGTCTCTCGCTCTCATACACACAAACACTGACACTGGGAATAGGTGACGTTTCAGACCTTTTACCCTTGATCTCTCATTATGAGTTGGTTATAATCAAAACATGAAATTCACTCAGAGCATGACAAAACACTCCTGTAAACACACAGGAGTGATAATGAGAACATTCCAATTCACTGCATTCTTATTCTCTCTTTTCTTTCAGAAAGATACGATTATAGGGAGTGATCTGTCATGCAAGAAATAAATGTATCTACATAATTACACAGTGAAGAAATGTCTGCACAAAATAATACAGACCCAAATAATACACAGTGAACAGACAAATAACTGCCTAATTCTAACCCTTACCCTAAACCCTGTCTTAACCCTCAAACAGCCCTAAAGGGGGTGTTAGAAAGTGACTTTGTCAAGTCTCTTTGTAGTATAACTGCTCACACTGGTTCTCACAAAGACAGATGTACAAATACACACATACACTAACATAAGGCCCACACATTCCACAGTGCTTTATAGTCTCTTTTAAGTATTGTACAACAGTCAAAAATGTCAAATGACAGAAAAGTCTCTGGGGACGGTATTTATACATGAAAGCTTAGTCAGGGTATGACGTCTCTTTGATGGCCTTTCTCTTGTTATTGCTGGTCATCAGTATGGTTGGATGAAACATGACAGGATGTAATATCGTTGAACACAGAAAACTGGGTATATTAGGGCCTTTAACACAGGTCAGAGGTGCAATATGTAGTTTTAATTAAATGATGAAGATGGCTACACCACTACCAATCGCAAGCTATCTTTGATCTTTTAAAGAACAATCTCTAGCATGTGCTGAACAGATCACAATCAAATCCTATGCTGTCAGCAGGCTCATCGGTTTTACACAGTGTGAGCACTGTCAGCACATCCACGTTGCAGAGAAACAGAAGAAATGTGTAAAATGTGTAAAATAAAAAATGTGTAATTTAACATTGTGAAAAATGCATAAGTAAGAAAATGCATTTCTGCATTTTAAGGGGAGTAAATAAGTACACAGTTGTGACATTGACCATGTTAACTCCTTTGTATAAAAGTCAAGAATTCTCTGCTTTCATTAAAGCAAACAAGATGGTCTTTGGAACATCCCCAAATCATTCTAGAATAACATGGATTATCAGATACATGGTATCGTTAAAGCAGCAGCTAAGACATCCTAAAATTAATGTTCATTTTCAGCTTTATTAGTCAAAATGTTATGCTGATAATATAATTTGTAATAATAAAGCATTGCTCAAGTGGGCTCAGACTTTGGACCCCACTGTTGTTATCTCTGTATATTAAGCAGTGATAGGAAACCATTTTGATGATCAAAAAACTAACTTCTTTGCCCACCATTGCTCAAGGTGTAAAACGCACAGAACTGCACAGAAAAGGGGTGAGATGGCAAAGAATGAAGTGCCAAGACAATATAAAATGCAAGCACTGAAGAATAGTGTTAACAATGGGGAATTTGAGGAGAGAGAGAGAGAGAGAGAAGGTGAGAGAGATTGGAGGGGGGGTTAGCTGGTGTTGTCTGTAGGGAACAGGTATGTATGTGGGTCAGCACATTGCATCCTCAGCATTTCTTACAAGCAGTCTTAGCAAACAGCAAAGTTAGGAACGTCTGTTTTCTTTTCCCTTGCTCACCCTTACCTCCTGTCTCCATCTTGACTGCACGCCTGTTTATTTTTACCTCACACATATCCACATTAACATCAATGTTTTTGTGCAGTATCTATATTTATGCCAATTATTGAACACTCAGTAGCCTATAGAATATCCATTGTACATGTGTATGAAGTCTCATTGAATTAATAAAAGTGACAGAAAAAGAGACAGAGAAAGTTGAGGTTGTTGGTTTTACATTTGCATTAGTGGCAATAATCTGGTGAGAATTAAAAAGTAATTTTTTTAATTGCTTGTAAGAAATATCTGCTCACTGTAATATACAAAAATTGTGTTAAATTTTCCTACCCTCTCTTTCTTTTCACGCCCTTACCTCATACCCCTATCCCCAAACTTTTGCATCTTCCCATCAAGGTTTCTATCTCTTTTTCACTTTACACCTGTGTTAGCTGCAACCCTTGTGTGGAATGGCAGTGGATGTTAGCAATGCTAGCAATGTATCTTTGTGAAAAAATACAACCTTTATACATTGCTTTCATATCAAACACATCTGCCATCTGAGCAACTTGAAATGTGTTGAATGTATTCAAAATTTTGTACTATTAATATATTCCATTAAATTCTAATTGAAACATGTTCAGTCTTATATGGAGAAACTATTGTTCTGTTAATTTCTTTATATTAGGAATAATCTGACTGACACTTTTTGTGTCACCCTGGTGTGGAAAGTGCAGAAAAACAGGTCGGAGAGCGGCTGACAGAAAGCAATCGTTTATTGATCAGTATTCGTTGAAAAAAAAATCAGCGTGGGCTTTTCAGCATTCCAATACGGCCATAGACAAAAACGGTTCTCCCAGCTCTCCTGACTCACTGCAAAATGAGAACAGCTGTTAGGAGTAATTACGAGGAAGGCGTTTCCCTTAACTATTTAGTCTCCAGCAGCAACATTGAAACCACGCCCCACTTTCCACACATCTTAATTGACTGGGTAGAAATGAAAAAAATCCATAAATCCTGAGGAGAACAATCCACTGGTATTTCCATTCCTTGCAATGGTAGTTGCTTACCTGCTGCAGGATGGGGTAGTTAGTAGTAGGGTGTAGCCAGCACAACCCTGAATGTTTGCTACTAACAAATTTAAATTTTTCTTTACTGATTTTATAGATTTTTCTATAGAAATCGGCCAATTCTATGTTGTTCCGCCTTTAATGTTCCAGAGAACTGTCATTATGAACGGTTTCCATTATGTTGCTGTTATTAGTTATGCTGCAGTGTTGTATACCACGGTGTGTATTCTGCTTACTTTCTGTTCTGTGTACAGTAGTTATAAGTTAATATTACTGTGTTATTTGTTTGCTCTGCTAATGTTGCTGTGCTTTACCCCTCAGGGTCACTGTTACCTCCACACTTTCAAACAATGAAGCACTGAGAAAATAATGTGATACTCAGCAGTTTTGTTAGGAGAAGAGAGGGATGAAAATGGCTTTGATAAAATAATTCCCTGAGATAGCAGCATCAGTTGAGCTTCAGGGAGAAAGAGGGAAAGAGAGAAAGGACGGGGGCAGAATAAAGGAGAAATGGAATAAGATGAGAAAAAAATTCTGCCTGCCACGGTGGTTTTTCTGTATGCTCTTTTCTGATATTTCCCTGCTCTTATAGAAGCATCATTTACATTTTGCTCATTAGAATCTGTGCAGCCTCTGAGGGCATCCTTTCTGAATCAAACCTGAAAGTTTCTGATGGAAGATTTCTGCCTGTCTCCTTTTGTTTCATCTCTTATTTGCCCTCTTAGTGTGAACCTATGAAGTAATTACAGTATCAGCACATTTAAAGGGATGAATTCAGATAAACATTTCAAACATTTATAATTTTTGAAAAGAATTTACAGCCTCTACGAAGATACGACTGTGCGGTATAATGTAGACATGTCAGCAGTTTTTACTATGTCACTATTTATACGTTAATATAGTGATCATTATTTTAATAATTTAAGAAAACAATGTACCTTTCATTTGTAATTTATCATTATCACATGAAATATTGAACAATTGCATTACCACTCTGTAATATAGAAAACTATATTGTAAAATATACCATTACCATAATATAAAATTACTTAAACAGTTATATAAGATTTTAGTTGTCACCTGTTCCCAATACAGATATATTTGATGCAACATGTAGCATTATGCACAGAAGAATAGAAATAGCAACCAAATGACAAATTCATATTTTAACTTAAACGTTAAACGTTATCATCTCAATCATGTCATCATGTATACTCTTCATGTTGTAAAACTGCAATTGTAACAGTTCCCAAGTTAACACAACATCCCTCTTTAACACCACTCTGGTGGCATCCTAGTTTATGAACAGGGCCAACTGTGAAACCTGGGACTGAAGCATCTCCATTAGCCCTACAGGCTGGTGAGTAATGGAGTGCAGTGGATCACCCTAATGGCCTTCTGTGTCAGGCCTGGCCTGTATTTAATTCTCTATAATTGACTAATTATTAATATATTATTCAAAATGGAAGATGGCACTTAATTATTAAGTTATATTTGAGACTGTAATCCAGATTTAAGTAGAAGCTGAATGAGGAATGATTTATGTTACCACATTTTGCCATTGCGGGGCATTATGCTCATATTTGCAATACCATGAGCCACAAACACAATTTACTATGTTAGTAATTACATCACATTTATTATGTTAGTAATTAAGACAATTAAGCTTCTGTTTGATGTTGTCTGAGGTCATGTTGAGCAAAATAAGTACTGCTACGGCTGTGTCCAAAAAAAAAACCCATATCCTCATTCCCTATATCCTATATTACTCCACTAATACAGTCCACATGAAGGAGTTAATGAAAACAAGTGAGTGAATTCAGATATTTGACTGCGCCGAAAGGCCTGCAGGGCTGATGTTCGATAACGGCTATCCATTAAATGAACATCACTTGTAAACTCTGTATTGTAATGCATTATGGGATTGAGTTAGTGCACTTGATAATGTCCACTTAAACACAACCTAGATGTGGTTGACTTAAAGCGGCACTGCACAGGTGCTGCACAAGCATAGGATGAATACGCTGATTTGCCCGCTTTAAGTCGAACACACCAACTGATTTAAAAAGTAAAATGTATTTTGTATGTATGTTTTTCATATATGGTGTGGATCATTGTAAGACATCAAAGTAATGTAAGAGTGATTCAAAAGCATACTGTGAGCAGCTGTCTGCTGATGATTTGGTCTTCTGTATACTTCTGGTAAGTGAAAAACTATTACCATTCTCTTTGAAATGATAATACTCTTCTGAAATGTATACATGTAGAGTTGTAGAGTACATAGTGTCTAGTGCATAGAACGCTTTTTGGAACATAGAACTTTAGTTCCTTTTAACAAGCACAATACAAAATTGTTTAGCCATAAATTTGGCAGAGCTTCTAATGGCAGAGAATTCATTATACCTACTTTCTATACTAAAAAAATGACACCTGAGAAGACCTTTGGACAATAATCCCCAATCACAAGTAAAAGAAAACATACGTAATTAAGACACTAGCTGGCAAACTAACAGAATTTGTCATTTAACAAAATTTAAGCAGACTGCTAGGTGTAATTTCAAACTACTTTTCTGAAATCATGGCTTTAGCATCCTTTTTAGCATCCTGTTTCCCGTTAACTTCTACATACATCACTATTATACAGCTGATTATGACTGCATGACAATGTCTTTGTGTGGTTCCTTTATTTGGTATGTATTTGGTTTTACACCTAACCTAGATGCATGTTTGTGAAGATCTTTCTTTAGGTGTGCATGTGTGTTCAAGAGAGACACAACAACAATATGAAAGAGACACATACTGATTTGTCATTAATTGATGAGTATGATAATCTGTGGATGTTCTGTAGGCATGATCTTAATTAGACAAGCAATAACAGATTGATTGTCATGGTGTATATATTTGTTTTTAAACATGTTCAATTAGTCTGATCACAAATTATATAGGAAGTGAGCAGCATTAATTGTAATTGCATATAATTGTGTGTATAGTGGTGAAGTATAGCAACTAGTAGAGCTGATTACTGAACTTATTTTCCGGCCAGTGTTACTTTACTGTAAATTTTAACAAGCAATATACCTAATTTAAAGAAATGAATACATTGTTTGTAACTTTAAACCTTGAATATATATTTTAACACACATCCTGTTTATTATAATGCATGCATCAACCCCTGTATGTCCGCTGATCCTAGAAGCGCACCTGGAGCTTTGTGAGTAATTCTGTGTTTGCATATGAACACAAAGCATGACACTTTTCTTTTTCTCTGTCACTTTTACTTGCTGCCCCGTGAATATTTACCAGTCAGATAACTGGATATGTGACAGGAAACTCTGTGAGTCTTGGTGCATATTTGCAAGCAAGGGCTGTGTAACCACGACAGACTCCATGGCGACACTAGTCAGGGGCTAAAATAAAGACATACAGTGCTTTCCAAGTGGCCAAAATGATACATACATAGGGAACTTTGGCCGTTGAACAATTATGGCAGACATGATGTAGGGTCATTCTAAATGGAAGTGTTTGCACATAACTACTTCAAAGAGTCTCTTTAACACCTACCAGTCTGGACCAATTGTCAGACATCTGTACAATGTTTGTCATGTGTAATGTACATAAAGAATACCAACTGCATCTGATTTTCTTTTAGCTCTCCAAAGCTCTCACTATGGAGAGTGAATCAAAGCTCCTTCCTTCCAGTTTGCCCCTCTGTTCCCTAACTTCCTCTGATTACCCAACACCCAAAACTCTTCCTGTTGTGTATATTGGTATATCAGAAGAAATAGCTTTGCAGCCTAGTATTTGAAAGACCACAAAAAAAATGAATGCACAAATGTTTAGATGACGGTCAGACATTCATACATTCAAACATTCATAGCTCCATGAACTACAAGGGGGAAGTGTGTACAAAATCATCTTCTTTTTTACGGCTATAAACTTCATGCATTAGTGTATGCAAAGGGTAATAGTAGCTTGGCTTCAACTGAGCAAAAGAAAAATAAGAGAGAGGAGATATAAATGACCGGTGACTTTGTAAGAATTGACTGGTAAGAGTTGTAAGAGTTGACTGGTGACTTTGTAAGAATAAAGGCAGAATACCAGCAGCCCATTGATGACATGGCATCATGGGAAATTAAAGCTTGACAAACAGATGAGGTGTCAGAATACAGAAAACACAATTTTTCATTTTGCCTTCTACTTTCAAGAATGGAGTGAAGCTTTAAAAAACGTGAGGACAGAGAGATACGCTACATACTGTAGAGTAGGAATAATAAAAATAAGAGGCAGGCAAAGAGATTGAGGGATTGAAGGACTGTCTACAGAAGTTATTATGATGTCTTTGTAATCGAATGCCACTCTTATCCCTGTAGAGATACTGAGGTGTCACTTTAGGCCACTAGCAGTTAATAGTGTGGGTGCAGCATGCCTGGATGACGCATGACACTGGTGTGTAGTGTACATGGGCTTTTTGTTTTGTTGTCAGCCTTATTGGAAAAGACAAGATAATACACATTGTTCTGAGAGCTCTGTGACAGCCAGCAGGCTGTGTTAAGCGACCAGTATGCATGGTTGCGTGTAAAGCTTAACGATTGGGTCTTTGAACCAGGAGATCTATGGGTATGTAAGAGCATGTAAGCCATGAAACAGTTTACAGGAGAAACAAATGCTATCTCCACAGCATAAAGGGACCAGAGGGCAGTATGGGATACTACTTAGCTTATTTTAATAGGCAAGGTAAATTTGATTCAGAATGACCTGCTTAACCTGTTCCTGAAGGTTTTTCCTTACTCTGCATTTTGGCATAAACTTTAAATAAAAGCAGGACATGCAAATCAATAAAATATACTAACAAACCTGTGGTAAACCTGTTAGTAGCCTTTTAGGATTTTGCTCATTTATTACATTTGGTGTCCTGTGACTGGGTTATTTTTCACCAAAAATGTAATTTTCATTTATATGATCTCCTTTTGTGTTTTACCAAAGAAAGTCAAACATATTTGAAATGATAATAAGAGTAAATGTTGGCAAGAATTTAATTTTTGTGCAAACTAATCCCCTAAACCCCTCTTATCACTGACCATATGTTGAATATTATCCCAATTATTTATTTATTTGTTTGTATTATGTAATGTTACATTTACTGCTTAACTTAGGAATTTTGGATGTTCTTACTTTTATTTACTTTTAAATGTGGCAGTTAAACTCTGTAACTTTCATCATGGGTGGAACTAATGTATGATCTTCTGGCTATCTGCATGTTGTGAGTGTGATTAGAACATGTGTAAATGTGATATATTAATGGAAGGATGAATAGATGAATAAGTGCCTCTTTCTCTCTTTCACTCATCCAGAGATTAGAGCGGTGGACTCTGAGCACACATTATTCTACCCACAGATAATATCCAACTGTACCTAAGCAGGGACTTAAGGTCTTGGCACCAGAGCGATTGTGAGTGTGTGTGTGTGTGTGGGGGGGGGGTTACTTAAATATATATTATAATATATATATAAATATATATAAACCTGACAAATCTAAGAAAAGCCTTCTTTTGGGGACATTCCTTTTTTTAAAAATACCTTAATACCCTAACCCTGATAATACAATATTTTTACATCTCATGTCAGGGATTACTCAAAGGATTATATTTTGGATTAAGCTCATTTTGTAGTTTCTCTTGTTTCAAATATTATGTTTTTCTCCAGTTTTCACTCTCTTTGTATCTTGTTCTGATCTCTGTGCCCTCTGTTTTCTTTAATTCCTATAAAGTGTTATGCTTTTCTAGTTTATGTAATAATGCATCTAGCTTCGGATTTTTTAACATATAGAAGTTTTATGTTTCTTTAACATAAAGAACCATTTGCGGTCTTCTAGCAGCCCGACTAGGCATGCCATAAGAACAGTGCTCAGCCAGTGGTGTGGATTTTGGGGAGGGGCTACCAAAATCAGAAGATGGTAAGTATATAAGCCTTTTATAATATTATACAAATTGTAACCACTTTATTGGCCATTTGT
>JAZGTJ010009126.1:0-13539 GCA_036877575.1 Botia almorhae | reverse complement strand
CTATAGAGGGACTGACAGTACCTGTTTGTTTGTGAACACTATTCATTAAACAGAAATAAAAGTTAAAATTAGTTATGTTAATGTTTGGCCTAATATTTAAAAATGTAATATGATATATATCACTCAAAATCAATATTTATTGTACTGTCTTTGGAATATAAGCATAAATTAAATTGAATTATATACCACTATATATGTTATTATAGGACCACTCTTAAAATGCAACAGTCTTTGTTAGGTAATATGCATCACCGGACCCTGGTTAAAGACCCCTGGTTAACGACCCCTGGTTAAAGACCCCTGGTTAACGGCCCCTGGTTAACGGCCCCTGGTTAAAGACACTTGGTTAACGTCCCCTGGCTAAAGACCCCTGGTTAACAGCCCCTGGTTAATGACCCCTGGTTAACGGCCCCTGTTTAACGTCCCCTGGTTACAGACCCCTGGTTAATGTCCACTGGTTAAAGACTCCTGGTTAATGTCCAATGGTTAAAGACTCCTGGTTAATGTCCACTGGTTAAAGACCCCTGTTTAACGTCCCCTGGTTACAGACCCCTGGTTAATGTCCACTGGTTAAAGACTCCTGGTTAATGTCCAATGGTTAAAGACTCCTGGTTAATGTCCAATGGTTAAAGACTCCTGGTTAACGACCCTGGTAGACGCTTCAAGTATTCAGACTTGCTATACAGCTAAATCAGTTGGAGAGGCCCTGTCTGACTGTATTTGTCAGCAGGTCTGTAAATGCATTAGGATGAGTTGCAGAGAATGTTTTAAGTGAGTTAGACTCTTTCATGCACTGTGGCCGTGTTCTCTTATCTATTGGTGAGCCCATCCTGGCAGTATTCGTGGAAGCCGCTTTGAAGATGGGCTCTGTTTCTGCCCCGCGCCCACAGGCTTAATGTCCCTCTGGGAGCAGAGACGGAAAATAAGGGACCACAATGTCACGGCAGGGGCCACACCTGCCATTAGCTTAGCAGAGAGCTGATTCAATTTGACCCTTTTCCAACACTCACTGTGACCTGTTCAAATGTCCTTCTGGACTCACTATCCTGCTCATAAGAAACTCTCTCATCATTTCAGCTGTTTTTCAATGGAGAATTCTGATAAAATGACAATAACGTCAGATTTGGGGCTACAAAGGAGCATGTTTTTATTTTTTTATTTGTAGTAGAACGTTTTTGTCTGTGTGTACTGCTAATCAATCTCAAGTGAACCTTCATGAAGTAAATCTAAAACAATCAGATATTGTTTTTCCATGTAAGATCTGGTTATTAAGAATTACATCTACTAAATACAGAGTTACACCAAGATCAACTCCTTTTACATCTGTTGACGTGATTGTGAAAATACTGACAGTCCCTAAATATCCTTTTTATACTGGACACCATAACCAGTTGTAGCCAATGCCAATTAGTGGGCAAATACTGATATATCAGCTTCTTATAAAATGGCCACCTGGCTCCAGTTAGTCTGATAACATCACCGTTCCTGAGTATTGAATCCATTTAAACGGTGACATTTACCTCAGTTAAACAATTAAAGCTATCCCACACACTAGCACTATAATAAAGTGTGCTATTGTATGGCCTGACCGTTCCATATTGACAGAAACGAGTCGATGATTACTGAAGTTCACTCGATAGATCAAAGTAAAACATCTTACAGCTAAATTGTAATCTTGAATAATTCTGATTACTCCTCGTGAGGGTTCACGCTGTGGTGTGTTCCTTAAGATTTCTTTGAAAACAAAACGAGTGTGAATTTCTTGTTGAACTCATTCCTACTTCATTCCTGTAGGTGTAAATCAAACGGAAGCTGAGAACCTCTGTGATCTGACAGATTTGGGTCATGCAAAAGTTGTTGTMTTTGCTTTGTGTGTGCGCGTACATCAATCTTTGTGAGGACCAATGTGACCATTTACACTATTAGAGTGAGGGCAAAGAGAGTAAGGTGAGGACATTTTGGGCAGTCCCTCACTTTCTGACATCCCTTTAAAGGGCTGTTTGAGGGTTAAGGCTTGGTTTTAGGGTTAAGGTTAGAATTAGGTTATGGTTAGATTTAGGGTAAGGGTTAGGCAACTAGTTGGGATGGTTAAGATTAGGGTAAATGGCTAGAGATTCTTTTGTGTCAATGAATGTCCTCACAAAGATAGCTGTACAAACGTGTGTGTATGCCCCATCCCATCAAGGGAATGTTCTCTGTGTCAGATAAAAATAATACAAGCCTACATTAAAAAATGTTCTTCTTTGATAATAATATAAATTGGCTGTCATGCTCAGGTACTTCAAAGCATTTAGCATTTTCGGCATTTACACAGTGTTTAGTGTACACAAGGTTGTTCATTTACTCTGCTTTTTTTAGCTTTCAAAAGATCATTTTGTGACGAATCTCTCATGGGATCGAGTTTCAAGAGCAAAGAGTGAAAACCGGACATGCTATTAAAAGATTTGTGGTAAAACACAGCATACATATACTGTCACTGAGCAAGCTGGAACTGTGTATGCAAAGGAATATATAATATATAATACAGACAATACATCAGTGCACCGTCCTATTGGCCGCCCTAAACAGGGTCATTGAAATGTTTTGACTTGTTAATAAATTATTTAATTTCAGAATTTCAGTTGCTCACAAAGAGGACATTTTGACCACAAAGTTAGCTCAACAAAAATGATAATGAAATTGCAACTAATATCTCGCCCGAACAGAGGCTCGTAATTTGTTATAATTACGTGTCAGCGTGGTATTTTAAACCTGACGGACGTTATTATTAGAAATGGGCTTTTGGGCAGAATGTGAAATATTATCAAAGCCAGTAAGTGCTAAAAGAGTCTGAACAAGGTCACCACAGAAAGGAAAGAGAGAGAAAGATCAAAAGAACCTTTCTGAGAACTTGGAATAAAAGGCACTACCTTCCCCTTACTGCTCCAGGTGACTCAAACATTACACCCCCCCCCACACACACACACAAACATCATCACCTGAACCTCCCCCCAACCAAACTCAGCAACACTCTCTTTCTCTTCCATATCTCAATTCAATTCATATCTCAAATTCAAATTACAAAATTTCCTTATTTCTTTCACACTTAAGTGAATTGGACAAAGAAAACCATTGATTTAGATGGGTAAAGTCCCTCATCAATTCACCCACACACTAACTGGTAAGAAACTTTCCATTTCCATTTCCAACTTTCGTTTTCCATTAATTTAGTGGGATTAAGTGGCCCTGACCAAAACCACATTCCTAATCTGTATCTTCATCTTGTTTTCCAGTAAAACATACATATTTCCAACAAAAACCTGACAAAGAGCAAAATTACAAGGTCTTCGGATTTTCCAGAGAAAGTATCTTTTGTAAACGCATTTCTGTTTTTTTACTTGCCTGAGCCTGAAACTACATTTATTATCGTATTTCTTGTTTTCAAAAAGCCATTTCTGGCAGTGCAGTCTTGGGAATTTGTGGCTCAGTGGTGTGTGGAGAAAACTGCTGTTTTTTAAGGAAGGTACATAACTAGCATTTTCTCTACTACCAGTTATATGACAACACTCGGTCTGTATATGTGCAAGATAATTTTAGAGACAAACCAAGAGAAAAGCCAAGACCAGCTTTACAAGACTCTTAAATGGAAAAAAACCTTCAAATCAATTAGTAGGTGTAATGGTGGGTGGAGACCTAGTGGTTACGTGGCGATTTGTACTAGTACTTGTTGCCAACATGTTAGCAGTGAACTGGCCTTTTTGTAAACAGGACCAGCTGCCAATTAGTCTTATTTCTGATATAAAAGGTTGCACAGCTTTCAAAATTAAATTATTTTAAATGTTGATTTAGTTCATACAAACAAGCAGGAAACAACAGGAATTCCAAGAAGACAGTAAAAAAAAATTCAGTTCAGCAACTATTAACCCAGACACAGCCACAACTAACAGACCGAATGGCAGGGCAACTCTCAGAACAGGGCTGTTTAAATGAGTGGAACCAGCTGGTTTTATAGCAATTTTCATTAGTCCTCCTATGAGAGAAGACCTTGTGTTCTCAGCCTTTTTTGCGATGGTTCACATGAGGACTGTGGACCTCTATTTCAATTTAGGACAAAACGCACCCACACACACACAAATAAAACTGCCATTACTGTTATGAGTTTGAATGCTGCCCATTCAGAGTAGGTGGATTCTGAGTAAGAATTCGGCTCTGCACCAAGTGCTTCTGAAAACACTTCTGTATTGTGAACTGAAGCCCCATGTGAGTTCGACCTATAGTGTAGCACAGGTGGCAACAGTCATTATCTGACTACAGGCATTGATTTCACTGTCTACATACATAAGAATTTTATGAGTCGTATATTACTGGTTATTGCAACTATCCATCTACACGGGGGGCTACTTGTCAAAGTATTCTGTCACCATGGCAACTGTGGGTCCAATTTTTTTGTCCAGATGGTCAGCGAGAAATAAAAATGGCTTGATTTTCATTTCCTTATGGCAAATACTGTAACTCAGTTCACAAATGCGCTTTAAGTCACAAAATATCCCCAATAATATCTCTCCCACACAATATCATGTTTCACAAACAGGCCAAAAGAATTCACAGCTTTTTTAACACTCCAAATTTATTCAGCCTTTGAGATAAAGGCTGAATAATGACAAATCAGTGTCCAGAAATCATGCAGTATAACAAGACAACACAAAAACAATTACTGTCTATACAGCTGTTTCTGTATCGGGGAAAAAACAGGTTTGTCTCTTGATGTTGAAAGACATCAAAAGCTTTAAACATACTGTACAAATCTGAAGGATTTGACAGGCTTAAGTAAAAAGTGCTGAAACGGAAGTAATAGGAAATCGCTCGGCTTCGCTCTCTCATCCACAGTAACTCAGCTAAAACACAGAACACATCGGCAGAACACAGATACGCGCAGACGACAGCGTATACATCGGTTCAACGGGTCATTTTTTCTACAAAACAATATCACATCATGGCCTCCATCATGGTGTCATGTTTACAATACAAGGCAATCCTTTTAGTTAAAGTTGACTATTGCATTTACACTTATTCATTTGGCAGATGTTTTTATCCCAAGTGACTTACAGTGTATTCAAGGAACACCTTTTATCAGTACACGTGTTCCCTGAGAACTGAACCCACGACCTTTGAACTGCTAACGCAATGCTCTACCAGTTGGGCTACAGGAACACCCAATCGTTATTTTATAGATTTGGACACTGAGGACATATGAGAGCTGACTGTAGAAATAATCATAGCTACAGAACTGAAAGGCTCCTACAAGTAACTCCATTGAATCCAGTAAATCCATGGACCGCATCCATACCTGAGGTATTCCAGGTATTTCAACTGTGAAACATGGAGAGATGAGGGAATGTGTTTATTTATTCTATTAAGGAAAAATCATTTAAATCCTTTAGCTGATTCAGTATAAGACTCTAAAGCAGCAGGATTTTGTCGACGCTCACGTACAGTATATCTCCTTATCTCTACAATATTTCTATAGATCTGTAGTTCTCCAAAATCGGCAAAATCATACAGTACAAATTGGGGCTTTGAGCTCCTGAGGTCTAAAGCTCTAACAAAGAGAACATATCTATCCTTCTGATATTAAAGTAAAAAAGTAAAAAACGCATTCTTCATTTCTCGTAAAAACAAAGAATATACAGTTCAAAAGTAACATGTTACTGTCTCAATTCAATAACAAATTCTAGGCTGTTCTCTAGTCAACAGAATATGAAGGAAAGGAGCTGAAAAGATGAACTGAGGAGCACATTTGTTGCACTCAGGTGGACTTGGAGAAACATTAAAGGAGGCACTGAGGCTAGATTTTGCAAATCTGAGCATAGTTCGAGACAGTTTGAGACACTTGTTAAGATTACCGAAACTAAAATAAAAATCTGAACCGCAACAGGCTGAACCGTAAGCCTCCGTTTGCTCCTAATTTAATCTCCCCACTTTCCCTAAGAAACAAAGGAGATATTAAGTAGACCTCATGCATGTGTTATTTTCCAATGGACGCAGCAGTTCAATCGTGAACTAGCAAAACATTCTAACGCTAAACGTGTGTTTTGTAGCTTTGACAACCACATCAGCAGACAAAATTAAATTGCTGTTCAAAAAGGTCTTGTTATAATCCAGGCCCAAAAGTTTTCAGGCTGCCGAACAGCTTCGCTTTTATCAGCATGTAGCAGATAAGACTGCAACCTAATTAGCCCTAATTTATTGTAATTCCACTGACACACATGCACACACTTGCACAGCCCAGATAGCAGCCCAACAAATCCAAATTCTGTTTCCATTAGCACTGCTAATCAGCACATATTCACAAAATCGAATGAGTGTGCGACGCTTAATGCAAATAAATGATCAATTCCCAGACACAATTTACAGTCGACTAATTGCGAGGATAGTCCTTCTGTTGCATCCTATTTTAACGGGTTTGTTTACCCGCGTCTTTTAGGTGACTTCAGAATTAAACGTAATACTGTTTCAGTTATTTCTTTATTAAACACAACACGTTTGCCACTGGTCACCGTTCTGTACACAAAACAGATCAGGAAACATAACACTGGAATTTCATACATATGATGTTGAATCGCATTACGGTCTCTGGTACAAGAAGACAGACCTGAGGAAATTTTGGAGGTCTATCTCCATGGCGACCAGCCGATCCATCACTTCACACATTCCTGAGTCTTTTCTTTCATCTGCTGAGATGTCAATAAATCATTCCCACCGACTGCAACGTGTAAAGTTTCCCCACCTCAGTGAGTTTCCGAGAGGATCCGGAATGTCCTGTTCATTTTTAAAAGGCAAAATATTTTAACAGCGTTTTTTTGCGAGCGAGCAGCAGAATATTGTCCTGGGTGGTGAAATACAACCACTGGAAATCTTGCTGGTAATATAAACTCTTAACATAAATGAACCTGCTGCCTTTATCCTCATACACTGTGATTCTCTTATGGGCTTCACAAAAGACATACATTTTTTAAAAAGTTAAAGATCTCTTATAATCTTTGAATGTGAGACTCTTTAAATGTAGATGTGGAAGCCTCTGCTTTAAAATGTACTGTACAGTCTTTACATTCAACCCATGTCATTTTTATTATTCCAGGATTTGTACAAATTCTATAAATTGCTCTCTCTCTCTCTCTCTCTCTCTCTCACTCACTTTTAATTTGCAGTCTTCAGTACATTGTACTTTCCATTTCATCTCAGATTCTGTTTCCGTCTAATTAAGTCAAAAGTGATTTAGTTCATGGAGAGACTCAAACAAAGAGACAGGACAAACAGACAGAGGCTGTAGTCAAGGGACAGTCTGACAGACTTCATAATAAGGGGTTTGGTTAAGCACAAGCCATAGTCACATGAAATCTGCAGTAACTGCGTTTCTAAAAACAAAATAATGTAAATAAAGTTTTTATTGAACTTTATAAAGCTTTCTTCTGTCAAATGCCAGAACCTTCCAACCAATTCATTTTTATATTTATTATTACCGGTTCCCTAATCAAATGGATTTTGTTGTCTAGGATAAAAAATAATTACCGAAAATTGTTTTGTTCTATATTAATTTTAATTGCACTCTATTGTTTTTGGACTGAACTTGATTAAATCCAGTGGCCAAGAAGAAACTCAAAATCGTAATACCGTAATAAAATAATCGTCTGCACACTTAGGATGTGTATTTTATTTTCTCTTTAACACTTGACATATAAAACCTGTTTATCACTGCCGTATGAGAAAATCAAATAATGCTACTCTCTAGATGCTGGTGTCACTATTCAATAAGGCCTCATAGGGTAAAAATTATACATTACTGGGTCTGCTGTCCTGCCATGTCCACTTAAAATGACTGATAACCCTCCTAACTAAATCTGATACCCGTTCTAACTATGACCGACACACTTTCTTGCCATGACTCATACTCCTTGGTGAGATAGAGGAGTAATACATAACTTATTAAGAGGGTAATGCAGTGACCACTTGGCATTTGTGCATGCAGGGCTGAAGTCTTTCCATCTGCTGTGTCTGTTCTTGTGAGCGTGGAGCACTGACTACATCTAGACCAGCTTTCAGAACAACAAGTGACTCAACAGAAAGAAGGAACTCATAGATGCACATCAAAAATGGAAATATATATATATATATATATATATATACACTGAGTTATCAGCTGTTCAGTATAATATTAACAACATGCGGTTTAGCTGCTTGTAAGTTTGGTTTCTGTACTGGGTATAATGGCTTTGGTTCTCATAACTTATTCAGGTATTGGTGGGTTGATTGGTTAAGTATGAAGTCAGGAGATATGGATCCAGACCTATTTTTTGATTGGCCTACGGATATTACTGCCAGACACAGCTTGATTGTTGTTTTCAATATCCTTTTTTATTTCTTCTTTCTTCTTCAACGTTCCTGGCTGTTTTTCAGTTGCCTCTGGTATTATAAATGACGTTTGATTGACAGGTGATGTAAGATGAGGCAACGTAACGCGAGAAGCGTTTCCACAACCGCGTTTGCCCACAAAACACACGCGAGAAATAACTATTGTGCATTATTGTGTAAATTTACAATAAGAATTTAGTTAGAGCACTGAATAAAGTAAACAGAGATTTGGACTCAGTGCTGCTCCATCTTTTCTACTGAAACCGAGTGAATAAACACAAATATATTACGTCCTGCTTTGTTTGTCTAACTTTGATGAATTGATTTTTTCTGGACGTCAATTTCAGTTAAAAGCATTTTTTGGGCAACAGCGCCACCTTTTAAAATGTAAAAAGTAAACGCTAAAGATCTGCTATTGCCTTTAAATAAAGAATCACATCTTTATTTTATATATACATGTGAGAATGGCGAACATTCACCGGGGGACTTTAGCTAGCATATTGACATATTTTATATTTTTTATACCATAGATGCAAAACAAAATCCCACTGCATTGATGTTTTAAATTTGCGGGGCTACATTTAAATTACACTTGTGATGACAGTTTTCTGAACTTTTTCACCTTCAGACATAAAATAGCAAAAGCAATTCGATCAGTGCACTATTTTCGTCGCCTACAGCTGTTCAGAGCACTATAAAGCGAGTGATAAATTGGCAACGAGCAAAACAGAACGAGAACCGTCAAGTTCGTTTGAAAGAACTTTGCTTCCATCTACTGGCTACAATAGCACAATGCAACTTAATGTTACGCTCAGAAACGTAAAATAAAATAAAAATATTCTGCACCTTTATGTGCAGAAAAAATTTTAACCCTAAAGATAAACCAAATGATGTTATAATAGATAGATGACAAAAATTTTGATGACCTAGATGACCTAGTTTCACAAAAATATAAAACGTGTGAAACATTATGTGTGTTTGTATATCAACTACATGACGTTCTCTGTGTAATACGGTCAAGATACATACTAATGAAACAAATGTATACTAATGAAACAAATGTATAATAATAAAAGAAATGTATAATAATGAAACAAATGTATAATAATGAAACAAATGTATACTAATGAAACAAATGTATACTAATGAAAAAAAATGTATACTAATGAAACAAATGTATACTAATGAAACAAATGTATGCTAATAAAACAAATGTATACTAATGAAACAAATGTATACTAATGAAACAAAGTCTACACACGAGTGCATATGTATGCAGATACAAACAGGATTTGTCTAAAGCATTGCTGTGTGATCTGCATATTGTGTTTTTTTAAATATG
This sequence comes from Botia almorhae, assembly GCA_036877575.1. NCBI lineage: Eukaryota > Metazoa > Chordata > Actinopteri > Cypriniformes > Botiidae > Botia > Botia almorhae. Next base: position 3,809 of record JAZGTJ010009126.1, on the reverse strand, counting down.
TATCTTAACAGCTTCAAAACACCTATGGCTAAAATAATGTTACTAATAATGTACGAAACCATGAACACAATTAACAGCAACAACTCCTTATACTCAGTAATTACAAGTTTAAACACATCAGTTAACAAACCATTACAAAGTAAATTATGCATTGTATTACACAATACATAACGTTTTTTTAATTGTCTAAATGTTTACTTTTACTATTAGCAAAGTAGATATTTTTGAATGTTTGAATGCCTCTGTGATCAATACTGGTTTTGGTCTCGCTGCTTTTTTAAAACAAAAAAAATCACATTAAACCCTCAAAACAAAATTTTTTCTAAATGTGTTAAAAAATAAGACTTGTGAACACATTTACTTTCGCTATCTTAAATTTCTTTGAAAACAGTGCTCTACATTTTACAAAACTAGAACTATATATCAAATAATCAAATGAAATTTATTAGTTTGCAGAAACAATGAAAGATGAATGGCTTCACCTCACCTTCATCTTTGAGTTGTTTGCTCATCTTTTATGCTGTTGTTGGAGCAGTGGAGATAACGTGATTAGTGACCCCATACAAGAACCATTGGCCGTATTGAGAAAACAGAAGCAACATCCATGACTCTTGGACCCCTGTATTCCAGCCCCAAAACCAAGGCGACTGAAAGACACCAGCCTGTTTAATGACAACACACGCATCTAAGGTCAGATTTCTATATCTTTTGAAAAGAGAAATAGAGTTTTATTTTAATTATAAGATGATAAAGCATATTATTAACACCAGTGGGACGGCCACAAATTTATGGTAAATGATTTCAATGTTTAAAAATTAAAATGCACTCTAAAATGCAACTGGCTAGACCAGAACTATTAAGGAGAAAAGACAATTTTATGTAAATTGCAAATTAAGTATTTTACAGAAATTTTGCATTTGACACAGACATTTTTTTGTTTTTTTAGTTTAACGTTATAATGTATTTTCAATGCAATACCTTAGTCATTTGGTGGTACAGGTAAAGGCAATGAAGACAACGAATGAGACACTATTGGCTATAGAAGAGAGAAAACTGTATAAATTACAAGGCAATACTAAGAGAATAAGATATTTTTATATATATTAATTACTGTTCTTGAAACACACTGAATCAGAAAATATAATATAAACCTGAAAGCAACATTTCATAATCTTCATTTTTTTAAAGTAAATCTTAATTGCGCAATTTACATATTCGTATGTAAACCTTAAACACTACATTTTAATTATGAGTCATCTTATGAGACATTTTTGTTAAATTAGGAGGCGATATGAACAGAAATACAGTATGTGCTGTTTCTAAAAAAACAGGTTTGGCAGTGAAGGCAGAGATAAAAATGTACATCCCTCACAAAACTGTTTCATACAATATAATTTACATTCGCTTGTTGATGTCAGGAAGATACTGACAACACTGAAAAAATATAAAAATAACAATTTTGAAAATAATAATCCTGATTTGAATAAAATTATAATTAAAACACTACATGTATTATTACAATTGTAATGTTTTGACTTGAACATATGCTCGAATAAGAGAAGGCAATAATGTATTGATATCATAAATGCTGTTCTTATTTTTGATGCCGTTTTTCTGTTCACATGTATTTTTTACATTATAAATGTATGTATGTTTGTTATATTTATGAGTCAAAGACAGACGCAGATCAAGTGAAGGCACTATAGATTCAGGCACTGACAAGGTAAAGGTGACATACAGACACACAGTAACAAACAGAGAAAGAGAGATAGACAGATAGAGAGAGCTACAGTAAGCAGATGTGTATAGAATGTATATAGAAAAGGCCGGCAGCACAGAGCATAGAAGAAACAAGAGAAACGGGGCAAGAAAGAGCAAAAAGCAGAGACTTTCTGCAGAGAGAGAGAGAGAGAGAGAGAGAGAGCAAGTGGGAGTGGCCTCTTAGTGTCCGAGCTGGGCGGGGCAGGAAACTTGCGTGACAACAGAGTGAAAAACAAGCGTCTCCAGGCCGGGCTCCTCTCCTCTGGGCAATGCATTAATACCACCGCCTTTCATCTTTCCTGTCGCTTTCTGTTAACCGAGTCCTGCCTCCGCTCCCCACATCCATCTTTAATCACCGCTCCCCAAAGCAGGCTCACCAATTACCACCGCCAGCCTGGCCAGGCATGAGCAATCCATCCCCAAGAAGCAGAGATGGAGGGATGAATGGCTCACTCTATTTAAATTATACTGATTCACCATTAGGTCTCCTAAAAGAGTGAGGTAATGTTGTGTCGCCTGTCTTTTTAAATAAAGTCGCCCATTACTTTTAGCCTTGGCAGCTAAAAAAGGATCCTTCCTGACAAGTGGTTCCTTTTTCTTTTAAAGAAAGATGTTAAGTATTAGTCAGTACCTCAGCTCCAGCCCTGGTCCTGGAAACCTTAAAGCCAGTGATGTGACCGACTGTTCATAGCCTTCATACCTACATTCTGCACAGTGGCGTTTTTTGGAGCCTCAAAGAGTTTGGCTATCAAACTTTAGAGTATGATACTGACGCATCGACTCTGAACGACTCTGTGTCATGTGCTCGTGAGAATATGACGGTATGCTGAGAGCATTAAATTGTTATAAGGTAATTAGCCGTAAGAGCTGCAGATATGACCTTGAGGGCAGTTTGCTTACACAGACAACCCCCAGCATCCTCGTCCTCCCTCGCCATGTTTCTCACGCGATCGTTCCATCCATCAGGAGCTCGATAAAGCGTGCGCTGCATCGCCCCGTGTAACAACCAGTTCATTGTCAAAAGAAATAAAGTCAGTGGAGAAGATGAACTTAGAAATCACATCCTGAGCTTGAGATGATAAATCAAACATGATAAATCACAACACATGCACAGAATCAGCTCTTACAGCACTTTTAGGAAGAATGTGAAGTCATCAAATGAATACTTCATAACTTCAACACTTTGAACTTGTCATTTTTTATTTGCTTGGCCTTGAACTTGAACTTGTCATTTTTTATTTTATTCTTCCTAAAAGTGCTGTAAGACCTGATTCTGTGCATTTGATATTCAGATCATTTTTTTAGAAATATTTTTAATATTTTTAAGTTAAATATTTTCAACCTTTAAAACAAAATAAACCCCCCATGCTGCACAATTTAAGAAATGTCTTAAATGTAAGTCAATTTAAACTTTTAACTATGTATTTTCTTTCCTGTTTTATTTAATGTATTTTTGATTTTGCTTTATTCTTCTATAAAACTTTTTGTGTCGCTTTGTTGAGCCTTTGAGCAGACGGAGTTGGTAGTTTGACCTGCATTAAACTGCATCTGAAAACATTTTCACCTCTTGTGTCAGCAGGACAAGTCAGGGTTGACAGGGGCCAACGTAGCATGAAGAGGTTAAACAAACAGACATTCTTCATTAAACCTCCAGCTGATATAGAAAATTATGCAATTTATGTTCCTCTTCAAGACAAACATGTTCTACTATAATAATGTTTTATTAGTTAATAGGTTTTCTCTAGAAAACAATACAGTGAGGAAATGATCTACAATGTGGAAAAAACACATTACGTACATAAATACAAATAGTATTTCTTTAGCACATGCTGTTATTTAAAACATACAACTTACAAATATATATTTCAGTGGCTGAAAAATTGTGAATCTTAAACCACACCTAAAAAAATTCACAACATAACATAAATATCAAACCAAGCAGCATCTGCAAACAAATGATGCTAATAAAACTGTTATTATTAACATATTTGTTTAACTGTTTAATCAATACACAGTCAATATATAAGCAATTTAATAGCAACCACCAT
>JAZGTJ010009125.1:13200-16316 GCA_036877575.1 Botia almorhae | reverse complement strand
CCAGAAATTACTGACAACAATACCTCTCACCAACAACCCAGAAATTACTGACAACAATACCTCTCACCAACAACCCAGAAATTACTGACAACAATACCTCTCAACGTCCTACATACACAAACAGTCACATGCACAGTCATGAACCCCAATAATTTACTGCTCTCTCTCTCTCTCTCTCTTTGAAGTTGTCACCCTGTGTTGTCACTGTGACAGTATACAAGCAGTCTGAGACTCTGCTTTAAGCTTCAAAGATTCCTTCTCCTCTTTTCTCCTTCTCTTCTTCCCTTCTTTTCTCCTTCCATCTCACCTCCTCTCGCGTGTGCTGCTTCACGTGCTTTGGTTCTGCACGCAGCAGTCGCGTGAGAGTGTTACAGCTGTGAACTTGATTGTCAAGCGGCGAATCAGTGAACAATACAGAATACAGAAATGAGAGACAATACACAACTCAATACACACTTTCTCTCTCTCTCTCTCTCTCTCTCTCACACACACACAAACACGCCACTCCAAACACTGGATTATATTGATGACTGAAACATTAGTCACTAGAGAAAATGATCAGTGTGTGTGTGTGTGTGTGTGTGTGTGTGTGTGTGCTGAGAGTTAACAAGGCAACACTGCAGACTCCACACACACACAATGGCAAAATGCAAGCCAGCCTACAAAAGACGAACATCAACCTCGGCGCTCTCGAAGATTCTGTCTGTCTTTCTCAGGACATAGTCTCTCATAAATACATAATAATCTAACCAAACCTTCTCACTGAGTCACACCCTGACACTCCATCTGCTGAGAAGCAAATGTGTGTGTGTGAGGTTGTGTTTGTATATGCTGGAGCCTGGACTCCATCCCAAACCACACACATTGCCTCATCGTCTACAACCAAAACAAACACATTACACTGAAATTTCTAGACACGTTCAAACACAGTAACAAATCATACATGAATGGAAGTTTCTTTTTCATTTCTAAGATTTTTTTATAGGACAGACGAGAGGCGACAGGGCCACAGCAATGAAAAGAAGGTGCATTAAGAACAGAAAATCTCTCAAACTGTATCTGAACTCAAGAAGCCCTCATAAACGCCCACAGCGCCTCCCAACACAGGCACATGTCACAAACAACAAAAATGTTAAAAAGTGTTTCAAAGGTGAAGCATATAATTTCCATATCATTAGCATAATTAAACAAGCCAATGTTTCTGTATCAGACTGTTTTATGAGCATTAGAATAAAGCTCACACGCTCTAACAAAACATTTCGATAACTTATGTTTATACGTTTTAGTCGCTTTGGCTAAAAGCATCAGCTAAATGAATAAATGTAAATCATGTAAATTTACACTCACTTTTCTTTTGACAAACTGAAATGCAGAGCACTTTTTAAAGGAGAAAGCTTGTTTCTCAGCACTGTGGACCGGTCTCATGGCCTCTGGCCGGCCGGCACACTCTGCGGACCCCAGCGTGATGTCTGTGAGGAACAAGAGAGGTGAAAACAGGATTATTCTCTTTGCATTTCCTGAATGAAATACGACACAAAATCGGCTGGAGGAGATTCACTCACTGACATGTACTGTATACGCACTGACTGTGTACACATGAGGCACAGAGTCTGTGCCTGTGCTCATACCCGTGTTGTTGTTCTCTCCGGTTCAGGTTGTTGTTATTGTCACTGCTGAACGATGAGATCGGTGCTGCGCTGATGTAACGACTCCGTGCTGATGCTGCTGCTGGATCTCACAGAGTGTGTCTGCAGTACCACAGCCGAGCGATGTGTGTGTGTGTGTGAGATACAGAGAGATAAATATGAGACGAATCAGGACACACACCTCGTCAATGTGAGACAGAAAGAATACAGCAATCAGAGAGACGCGCACCTCTCTCTCTCTCTCTCCCTCTCTCTCTGCCGCTCTGTCTACGGCTCTCGCGCTTCCTCCTTTTCTCCAGCAGCTCGGATGCTCTCACTCTCTCTCCTCCGCACCCCCTCCACCTCTGATTCCTGCAGCAGAGGATGCTCGCTCGCTCGCTCATTCTCTCTCTCTCTCTCTCTCTCTTGCTCTCTCTCTCTCTCCAGAGCTTTGATTGTGTGAATGGGGGACCAGTAATAGAATGAATGAAGGCTGATGTATTGGATGGGTGTGATTTCCTTGATTGTGGCTGTTACTGGAACAGATGCAGTTATGGAACCCTCCTCTGACACACACACACACACACACACACACACACCATGAAGAATCATTTAGTATGTTTAACAATCAATATCCCTCAAGGCTGGTCCTCGCAATGTAGGTGTGTGTAATTTTTACCATCCGTATGAGGACATTTAATCCCCACAATGGTAGAAAAACATCACACACACACACACACACATCATTATCTTACATGCCTCTGGTCATCTTTCGTCTGTGTTTTTCCTTTCATTGTTTTTGGCAAGAATCTTTTATGAATGAATGCCGTGATTACAGCAGTGAATGAGTCAACCGGTTCATCACACAGCAGTGAGTGTGAGACACCTGCACAGAGGAAGAGAGAAGAATCGATATTTCACCATTAGAGACATAATGAAGAACAGATCTATCAGCCCCGTGTCGCTCTGGGGCAGTTGTGAGTACAGCATATGATCGGCAACATGATACGCGTCTAAGAACCGTCTGAGGCTGTACCCAGCGAACAATTTCAGGTTGTATGAACTGTGTCTGCTCAATAAATAAATAACACGTAAAAGTTATAATAATGAAGTGTTATTTATTACACTTAATATAATAAATCATTAAAGTAATAATTAAAACGAAGGCCTCCTGCAGCGAAAGCAAGACAAAATCATTTACCATTAAACCTATCAAGATGGACAGGTGATTTCTGTAGAAAGCTTCAATCGGTCGTCACTCGTAAGACACTGTGCTATTAAATGCAAGTTAAATTGCTGTGGCAGAATTCATTGAGTTTTCTTTTTGTAATTTGATTGCGTTTCAATTGTCTTGGCGCTGTGTGTTGACTCATTGTTATTTGTGATGTAAACACAGTTAAATATCTCTATGGTCACTCACTTGGTTACGGTGGGTGACCGGCTTTAGCCTGTGACTCATAAACTCACTGAGTACGAGAGATGTCTAATACA
>JAZGTJ010009125.1:3200-8200 GCA_036877575.1 Botia almorhae | reverse complement strand
GTATGCACGCTGTGTCTGCTCTCCGTTACGTAAAGGCCTCTGAGCTCATCCTGCATGCCGATTGGCTGGAACGTAACGTCACAATGGCCAATCATAAGTGGCTCATCTGATCACAGAAAGATACAAGCCTCACTTTGAAACAATGGTATCCAGGCAACCATACCTCAGCAACAGCATTCAGCTCTCGTGGGACAAAAGAAAACAGTACATTTTTTTTAACTTTAGATGGAGAATTTTCATCGTACACATTCTAGTGAGTCTCTATTGTGAACAGATAAGATTTAAATCAAGTATACAGAATATATTTCAACACAGCAGCAGAAATCATTTGAGTAGATACTAAACTCGCCATCGAAGTCATCGTGTTTCAGAGCGAAAAAACATCACCAACTAATCAGCTAACAGGGAAACATTCTCAGAACGTTCTCTCAAAATTATCAAAAACATTCTTGCAATAACATTAGCACCTTTTTATGTTTTATAGCTTATATTTTATAAACATTATTTTTAAGTTGTTAGTGGAACGTTTAATAATGTTTGAATAATGTTCTCATTATTGATGTTCACATCATTAGCAATGTGTTGACGTGAGGCTGAGTGGATAATGAATTATGATTCGCGAGTGAACTCTTCATTCAGGATGTGTGTGCCCTGTTTCATGACATCACTTCCCCTCAGCTGTCTGAAACAGATGAACAAGAGATTCTAAAATCACATTTAGTAGCAGAGATTTACAGCTGAGGGCTGGAATTAATCACAGACGATTTCATATTGTGATATGTGCCAGTGAAAATCCTTGTGTAACCTGTGATGGATGGTGGACACACACACACACACACACATTTATCTTATCTAAATGGGAACAATCCATAGACCTCTATTGTATATACACAACTAATCTAACCCACACTCTAACCTTCTGCATTTTTACAAATTTAAAAATCAACTTTATGTATTATATTTTTTTTAGTATAGTACAAATGAGGACGTCCCGAAAAGGAGGTTCTGCTCAGATTTGTCAGGTTTTGCTGACTTTTGGGTACAAACTTGGGTCTCCAATATAAGGTTAAGTAAACACAAACACAGCAGCCCTAAAGGCTGTGAGACAGGCTGTCTTCTCTCTCTCTCTCTCTCTGGTTTATGTAAGACTGACAATGAGTGTCTCTTTATCTGACGCCGGTAAGCTATGACACGAGTCTGATCTGGTGTCAGTATTTCAATTGCATCTTTAAAAGTGATGTTAGATTCAATTTCTTCTGTACTTACTCTTTAAATCATAGAACAACATTCCTGATGTTTGTGTGTGTGTGTGTGTGTGTGTATGTGTATGTGGCCCTGCTATCAAATGTCCCCACAAGTATAGTAATAGCAGTAAATTTTGACCTTGTGGGGACATTTTTGGTTACGATGAGGAAACAAGCTTATAAATCATACAGAATGATCTATTTTGAAAATCTAAAACAGCAGAAAGTTTTCTGTGATGGTTAGAGGGGACAGAATATACAGTTTGTACAGCACAAAAACATTAGTAAATGGAACGTGTGTGTGTGTGTGTGTGTGTGTGTAAATGCACCCCAGTAATGTCATTGTTGTGTTGATCAGTGTGATTCTGGTGTCAGTACAGGTCTGATTCCTGCAGTGTTTGGTATTTGATGACTGTCTGCTTTAGCTCATATTGATGGACGTTGCTTCAACACTGTGTACCAGAATCAGGGCACTACAGACGCTTCTCTCGCTTCCTAACGAGATTACACAACGACCGAGGTCACTGTCCCTCTTGTTCAAATATTTGTGTGTGTACACTTTTAAGTAGGCTGAACCGAGCAGACATCACAGTGGATGATTCATCACTATAATGAGACATGTATATAAAATAAACCCAGCTAACTGGAAACATTGGCTAACGTTCTCTAAAAATTCTCCCAAAGTTTCTTTAATGTTATATATCAATACATCAACAATTTTATTCGTGAAACGCTTTCAAAACATTACAGATTTTAAAAAATGTTGAATAACGTTCTTTTAACCAAGCCATAATGTTAATACAATGTCCACAAAATTGGGCATTTTGAGCATTCCTAGAACTTTAACAATGATCTTTTTAATGTTTCTGTTACTTTTGTTAATGGAAACATTACAAAAATGTTATTAGCACCTAAGATTGTTAACTGGGAATACAGCAGCGGTTTTATCGGGAGCATCTTAGGACAGTCGGACAAAAAGATCTACACAATAAACTGCATTTTTGCTTCGCGTTTCATTGTTAAATCATCAGTCCGTAGTCGCCATGACAACAGACTTTCTCATCACTTCTTCATTTTGTCTAGTCGTCCCAAGATGATCATGTGACGACACACCAGTGAGTTTGTTTTGTGATGTATACAAAAAGTGACGATAATGTTAAATATGCTTCTGATCTTACAAAAGAAAATAAATCTATTGCATCCTGGTAAACTAGTAGCATATCATTAGTATTAAACTTAACTAGTAATAATCATAATCTTAAAGTATATCAGACCTTAGAACATATACTTTGAATATTTAGCAAAACTATGAAAAACATTAACATCAGTGAACTGGTTAGTACTGTTAGTACTTTTGTACTGTTTGACAAGCACTATAAAATATACTTATATTTCAACATTGAAAATGTTCAATTTCTTCATTTAGGTCAGTATATCTAAGTGTTTTATCATACAAAAAGGATTACACATTTTCACAGTTTTTCAAAACATTGAAAAGGTTTTTAAATGGTTTCATAAGTAATCATTTTCATTTATATCCCCAATGTACCAAAATTACACCAGCGATCCTAGCTGCAACAAGCTCGTCTCTCATAGTTGTTTGATTTATGCCTGTCTCAGTAATGAACTCTCATATCAACCAATTACAAAAATAATCGCTTGAAAATGAACAAAACTTCCTTATCAGAGAAGCATTGAGGACGAACAGTGAGGTCATTGTTCTCAAGCTCTCCAGATTTCCTCATGATGATAGAACCCTTCCTCTCTCTCTCTCTCTCTCTCTCTCTCTCTCTCACACACACACACACATTGGGTTTTCAGGTTTTATGGGGATATTTTATACACATAATGGTTTTAATACTGTACAAACTGTATATTCTGTCCCCCTAACATCACAGAAAACGTTCTGCTACTTTAGATTTTCAAAATAGATCATTCTGTTTGATTTACAAGCTTTTTTCTAATGGGAAAACCTCCCCACAATGTCAACATTTATAGATATTACTATATTTGTGGGGACATTTTCTTAATACTAGGACACACACACACACACACACACACACAGTAAGTGTGTCTCCACTCTTGGCCTCTGTTATTCCAGGTCTTCACTAGCTTTAAAATAGCTTTTCTCTGTGGACAGGAAGTGGGGTGTGTGTGTACAGGAAGGAGCTGAGATGGGCTGGAGACTGCTGTCTGCACAGCACAGCTCCAGGTCAAGAGTCACACACAACTCTACTCACAGCTCAGCAGGAAAGAGAAGAAGAATACGCAAAGGACTACATCCACAAATCCATATGACATTCTCCTAATTTAATACTTTCAATTATTATCATCATCAATTACAATATCAGCAAAACCTTTTGAGGGAATTGTTACTTTTAAAAACAAATGACTGTGTATAATTTTATAATGTGGACGTTCCTAGAATGTTCAAAATTAAATGTTAATGTTTTTGATACTCAACGGTAATGTTAGAAAAACATTCTCACAAAGTAAAATTCCCAGCTAACAATTTATCCCAGAAAAATACTTCTGCACGAGAGCTGCACGTCTGTTGTCAGATTTATGAAAGGTCTGATAACCTCAAGTGTGCACCATCAGACCTCTGTGTGTGACGAGTCAAACAGCAAAGCTCATTTTGTGGTTCTTCTTTGTAAGCGGAATTCAACTGTGTTCCTGTCAGGATTGTTACCATATCTGACAAAAATGTCTCTTTCATTTAACCTAAAAAATCCATAAAACTAGTCTTCTAAACCTGAATCTGGACAGCTCTGTGTGAGAAACAGACCACACTCGTCACTGATAATCTCTGCTGTAGCTCTCAAATCTCATTTGTGTCTTAGATTTCTCTACAAAGGAGATTAAACGGAGATTATCAGTAAATAATGATTTTATTTTCAAGCTGTCCTTCATGAAAATCGACCGCATGGCTTTGGAAGTCTAAGAATACAGTACATGAGAGATATAGACTAATTTATTGTGGCTTTTTGTTTTATATTATCGTGAAGAAAGTAAGTCATACAGGTTCAGAACAACAAAAAGTTGACTGAGTAATAACAAAACGGTTCTTGTTGAATATAAGACGACAGACATTTGTTTTGGTTAAACTAATACTAAACTAACAAACAAACCAGCGTAGAAAATCTCTCCTTTTTCTAACCAATCAAATCAATTCTCCTGCTTCTCCTTTTAGTCTGTCTCTGCCCCTCACACATGATTGGTTCTCCCTCTGGCACAAAAGCAGCTATTCTTTTGGGACACAAAAAATTGTGTGTAGGGGTTAAGTACGTGTGTTTGCACATGTGAGGGTACACATGCAGTAGCTTAACACACAATAACAACTGGTTGAAGACGACATGATGGCATGTACTGGTGAACTTCAGTGACACACAGTATTCATGTTTTACACAGGACAAAAATATAAATACAATCCAGAGGAAAGACTTCATGATTAGCAGGAGATCAACACAGAGTTCTGGAGGTGGAAGATACAGATGCACTGGAGAGAGTTTGAAAACAACAATGTGCCCAGCTAACAATGTCGGGTTGTTTTAGGAACGTTTCTCTAATGTTTCTGTTACATAAGTAACATGTTAAAAATGTTACTTTTGAAGTCCAGTGTTTTAGAAGCTGTAATAACATCATGGCTTGGTTATAAGAACAATATTTAAAAATTTCATCTTGTAACATTTTTTAAAACGTTCCACTAACAACGTTTTTTATACATATGATATATAACGTTAAAAATACGTTCTA
>JAZGTJ010009124.1:0-19851 GCA_036877575.1 Botia almorhae | reverse complement strand
CTAATTGCTTTTATTAATAAAGCATACTTTATTTGGCAAGCCTATATCCTCTCCTACTCTTTTTATTCGACACGCAAGAACTCCAGAGCAACGAGTTCCACATTCTACACATTAACCTTGTCTCTCCACCTGTTGGCATATGCACATGCTACAACTACAATATCTGTGGATTTTATCTCTTAGAAATGTAACTTTTCCAGAAGCTTTCCCAGTGGCTTAAACATTTTAATCTAATTGATCTAATGACTTTACACGTTTGTGGGAAAAAGAGCTGTAAAAAAGCTGCAAAAGAGCCCAGTGTAACTTTAATTCAAGAACTAGTAACAATGGTTCATGTCAATCAGTTCTTTTAAAATTAAGTAGATCAGTCACAAAAGAATAAGGCAGAGATCAACATGTACTTTAGATGACCTACGATATTGAACTCTGTTGGTGAATATTATTATAAGTGTCTACTTTTGACAAATAGCTGTTAAACTATCTGAGCATACTGTGTCAAGTTCCTGTCTAGAGATCGCGTTTTGCCAGGAACCTGACACAGTCAGTGTCATATGTCACAGCGTAAAGTTTAGATTAGAAATCTAAACTCACGGTCCGGGTGTGCGTTCTGTGTGGAAGCACATGGCTCTGTTGTGTTTACATCTGCCATGTGCTCTCCGGTCTTGCGTCATCGCCCCCACTCCTCGTTTAGGTTAATGTCGCGCACCTGTTCGTCATTGTTCCCATTTGTATTTAATGCCCTCGTGTCTGTTGTCCTGTGCTGGTTTGTTCTCTCTCTTTCGCTCGCTCTTGTGTGACCTCTTAGTCTCGTCTCGTTTCAGGATAAACAGGAAGACCGGCGCTCTCGCTGAACGCAATGGAGTCCATCGCTCTGTTTACTTTGTGGATAATTTTGAGTCGTTTGGTCCGCGGTGGTGCACAGCCCTCTCACAGCCCGTTGTTAAACAGACCTATCGCCTTTGTGGCATGAAAACTTTTACCGAATCGTCACAAAACGTGACGTCACGCGACCTGTTCCGTGCTCTAGCATGGTTAGCGCTCACACTACATGCGAACCGCGCCCGAGTCCAACTGAACCGTGCTCTGGCCCACCTCTTCCAAGCGTGCCAGGGACGGCTAAACGAGCCGCGCCCGGGCACGGTTCGGAGCACTCACACTAGTTAAACGAACCGCGCTTTGGTGGTCAAATGCACTCGGGCACGGTTCAAACTGCCTAGTGTGAGTACACCCTTAGTTGTTAATCAAACTAAAATTACCATGTTCCCCGTACCTAGGGCTAATTATTTCCTGTTTGCCGCACCTGTTCCCAATTTACCCAGCTATATAAGCCCTGTACATTCTTAAACTCATTGCGATGTCTTGTTTTGCCCAGTCAAACATTTCAGAGCGTTTTTTCTTGTTGATTACCTGGTTTTGTTTGGATTGTCTATCGTATTTGTTTGCTGCCTGCCTCTTGATTTTTGCATTGGATTACATTTACAATTGTTTTCTGCCTGCCCTGACCTCTGCCTGCCTTCTCGTTCTGATTTTGTCTTGCCCTCATTGCTCTGTTTGCCGGTGTTTAACCCTGTTTTTGACTACCCTGTGATTAAAGTGCTGCATATGGATCCACATATCCCTAAGTCTTCGTTACAGGTTGACATATGGAGACTTATGCATCCAACCGAAAGAGATTGTTTTTCACTTACATGTACATATTGATGTTTTTTAGTGGACAGCAATCTTATTTCCAATATCCTAAACTCTGAAATATACGATATACTGATTTAAGACAACGCCCCAGCTTCATTTGAAGTTGTTTTCAAACATCTTTTAACCCTCAACTTATTGATGACCCTAAAATCATTGATTTTATGAGTTCGCGATTGAAATTTATTTCGATAGACATCTTCAGGACTGCTCTGAAAAACACTAAAAGCATTTATCAGAGGTTGTTTTGTATCATATCAAGGGTCCCGGATTAAATTATACAAATCCAAATGAACTGATTTAGGGAAACAAATTCACCAGCTAGACACTGAAAATGCACAAAACCCCTCGTTAGATACTTATAACAAAATTTAACAGTTAAGGTACAAATACAATAATATAGTCTGTACTAAAATTAATAGATTTTTTAATTTCATTAAACAAAAATTTGTAGAGAAGCCCCATAAATTACTAGCCAAACAATTGCGTAAAATATATGAAAGGACAATTCAATTTAAATTAAATTAAATTAGAGTGAAAGAACAATTCATAAAATAAAGACCAAAGGTGAGATGCACTGTATCGCAACTAAGGACATAAACCAATGTTTTAAGGAATTTACTCAATGTAAAACTCTTCAGACACTGATTTGGACCTACAAGTAATGGATACATTTTTACGTAAATGTAATCTCCCCACGCTATCTCCAGATGATCGGGCATCTCTTAATTAAGATATTTCTTTAGAAGAATTAAAGAACACAATAAATACTTAGCAGAAAAGCTCCCGGTCCTGACGGGCTGCCAGACGAACTATATAAAAAATCCAGTGACATCCTTATTTCATATTTGCTTAAAACTTTTCAGCAAGCATTAACAACTGGACTGAAGGTTTTTAAAGTGCTTTCAGATGCCGTTGATGTAAACTTGGATCCAGACCTAATGCTTATTATATTAGGACATTCTAATTATACATATTTATTGAACAGACTCATCAGAAATTCCTTACATATTATATATAATATATATATAACAACAAGAAATTGTTATTATTGTTCTGGAAAAAGGTTAACCTCCTGCTGCCAAACTATGGCTTGAGGAACTGATATCTACTCTGCACTTGGAAAGAATCAGAAATCTTTTAAAAGGCAACATTGGACAGTTTTAGAGGATTTGGGACCCTTTCTTCTGTTCCCTCAAAAGGAATTTTATTTGGATAATGATTTCTGCCCTGCCCTGCCCTTGCCACATCTGTCTGCTGGTATTGACCCCTGCCAGTTTACACTGAGTTTGTGTTTTGTTGATAAAACTAAACATGGATCCTCACTTACTGCCTCCTGAGTCATTGTTACAGAAGACTTATACATCCAGCATTAGTCGACCGGCTTTCCTCCGAGGTGTCGGCCCAAGCTCACGCTCTAGCCGCATATCAACATCAGCCAAGTGCAAGGGCTTTTTGATGCAATGCTCCATGTTTTTAGCTCAGCAACCCATGCTCTATGTTACAGACGAGAGCAAGATCGCCTTAGTCTGTTTTCTTCTGTCTGGAGAAGCTCTGGACTGGGCTATTGCAGTTTGGGACAACCAGGTTCCATCTTCTATGTCCTACCCAACCTTTGTGCAAAGGCTAAGGGAGGTATTTGAACACCCAGAGGGAGGCAGGAGTCCCGAGGATTGTCTGTTGGCCCTGTGTCAGGACTGTTTGACAGCCGCTGAGTACACCCTTGAATTCCACACTCTGGCTGCTCAGACTACATAGGTGGAAGACACCCTGAGACTGTTGTTTTGTGGACTCAATACCAAATTACAGAAGGAATTGGGTTCTGTAAGGGGGGTCGCTCACTGGATGAAATCATCAACATAACCATTCATAATGATAACCTAATGAAAACCCCCCAGAGATAGCCTAGTGTCAGCACATCATGGCTCCTTCATGAACCTACCCGTACCTATGTGCATTGGTCGGGCTCGTCTCATCCCAGAAGAACAGGAACACCACATGAAGAAACATCTCTGCCTTTATTGTGGCCAAGCCGGCCACCTCTGTGCCCACTGCCCTGTTCGCCCTAAGCAGCAAGTCTCTACCCGGGTGAGTGACTTACCAAATTCTGATTGTGCTGCTTCATGTTTCGAGTTGCCCATTATAATTAGTGTTTCTTGCCGATTTGTATGCCGATTTGCAGGAGACCTTCAGCAAGACCAAGGCTTCAGACTGTGCCATCGACCTCCTACCTGGTTCCTTAACACTTACAGGTCAAATCTTTCCTCTCTTCAAGCCTGAGTCCAAAGCCATGCAGACCTACATCAAGGAAGAACCAACCAAAGGTTTCATCCGTCCCTGAACCAGCCTCAGCGGGCTTCTTCTTTGTGGGCAAAAAGGATCGAGGGCTGCATCCATGCATCGATTACCGGGGACTCAATGATGTCACTGTGAAATTCCGCTACCTCACGTTTCATACCAAGCTCCACCTACGAAGTGCATACAATTTGATTCAGATCAAGAAGGGTGACGAATGGAAGGCCACCTTCTACCAGTTCGGGCCACTATGAGTCAATGATATCTTCAGAGATCCGCTTAACTGCTTTGATAGTATACATTGACGACATCCTGATTTATTCTGACTCCCTGTCCGAACACATTACCCATGTCCGAACCATTCTACAATGCTTTATTGAGAACCAGTTATATGCTAAGATGGAGAACTGTGAATTTCATCAAACAACAATCGCCTTCCTGGGCTACGTCATTAGTGCAGGGGGAGTAACTATTGACGACAGTAAGGTCCAGGCAGTCCTGAATTGGCCACGCCTGGCCACAATCAAAGAACCTCATTGTTTCCTAGGCTTCACTAACTTCTATCGAAGATCCATCCAAATCTTTTGAAGTCTTCCAAACTCATTTGGACAGAGGCAGCCATTTGGGCCTTTGAGGCCCTAAAGCAACGTTTTACCACAGCTCCCATACTCCATCATCCAGATCCCAACCTTCCTTTTATCATATAGGTAGACACCTCCAACACGGGAATCCAGTGTTCTCCCAGCATCACAAAACCCTCCTTAAACATTTCCTTGTGCCTTCTACTCATGCAAACTGACACCTACCAAACAGAACTATGATGTGGGCAATTGTGAGCTTCTGGCCATGAAAGCGGCGTTCAAAAAATGGCGGCACTGGGGGCCAGACACCCATTTATGGTTCTAATGGATCATTGAAATCTAAAATATTTATGCTCAGCCAAGAGACTAAATCCCAGACAGGCTTGGTAGGCTCTATTTTTTACCGACCTGGAACCAAGAACACCAAGCAGACACTTTATCCTGGCTGGGAGACCTGGGAAACCTGTTCCAAACCCATCATCCCCACCTTAGTCATTCTGGCTTCTGTTCAGTGGGATCTCATGACCAAAATAACCCAATCTCACAGAGATTGGGTTCCACAGAGACCCTGGTCCCATATAGCCCTTGACTTTGTTACAGGCCTGCCTCCCTCTCAGGGCAATACCACCATCCTCACCATAGTGGATAGGTTTTCCAAGGCTTATCGCTTCATCCTATTCTCCAAACCAGCCACAGCCTTAGAGACAGCTGAGTGCCTACTCCACTCTGTCTTTCTTTTCTAATTATACAGACATCGTGTCCAATCGCAGGCCAATCGCAGGCATTTACATCCAGAATCTGGTCAGTGTTCTTCAAGCACCTCAATGTAAACGTCAGTCTAATCTCTGGTTACCATCCTCAGTCTAACGGACAGGTGGAATGCCTCAATTAATAATTAACCAGATTCCTTAGGACCTACTGTTCCCAGAATCAAAATAACTGGAGTCGATTCCTCCCATGGGCAGAATACGCTCAAAACTCTTTACGGAAACCCTCTACTGATATAACTACCTTCCAATGTGTCCTGAGCTACCAACCATCTCTTGTTCCCTGGTCAGGGAAACCTGCTGATGATGTTCCTGCCGTTGCTGATTAGATTCGTCAGAGCGAGGCGGGCTGGAATCAGGCTCATGTGCAACTCCACCGTGCCATCAACCATCAGAAAAGGTCCGCAGATCGCCATCGGCGGCCCAATCCTTAGTATTAACATGGCCAGTGGGTCTGGCTATCCTCCCGAGATCTCCGTCTCTGACTTTCCTCCAAGAAACTGAAACCGAGGTATGTGGGTCTGTTCAAAATTTGGAGATAAATAATCCCTGTTTCTTTCCATCTTCAACTCCCTTCTAACTACCGTATCTCTCCCACATTCCATGTTTCCCTGTTAAAACCTGCCGGTGGTTCGAGGGAGCAGGAGGAGGCAGAGGAAAACTCCCAGGGCCCTCCTACAATTAACATCAGCAGCAAGGAGACCTACCAGGTTAGAGAACTCCTTGACTCCAGATGCTGGGGTCGAACACTTCAATTCCTAGTAGACTGGGAGTGGTACGGTCCAGAGGAAAGATCCTCGGTCCCGGCTAAGGACATCCTGGACTTTACACTCACTGCTGGCTTTCACCAAGCTCAACCTGAGAGACCGGCCCCACATCCCTGAGGTAAGCCCCGGCGTAAAATCTGTCCTCGCTTCAGGAGCTGCTCGCAGGAGGGGGGCTCTGTTACGAAAACTGCCTCCAACTCCAATGACCACCGGAAGTCGCCTTCACCGCAATACTAAAACTACAATACCCAAAACCCCACATACCCAGCTAATTGCCTCACATCTGTTCCTTGTTATTCCTCATCACTTCACTATTTAAACCCTACCCATTCTCCACTTCATTGCAAGTCTTATTTTTCCTTGGTGAACATTTCTGAGGCTTTTTCTGGTTTATCTCTTCTGTGGTTTGATCCTGCTTTGGATATACTAACGATTATTGCTGCCTGCCCTGATAACTGGATTATTATTTGTAACTACACTGCCTGCCCCGATCTTGGAACTGTATTTGGATTATGATTTCTGCCTTGCCAAATCTATCTGCTGGTATTGACCCTTGCCTGTTTTCACTGACTTTGTGTTTTGTTAATAAAACTGCACATGAATCCTCACTCGCTATGACTGCGTCATTGTTACAGTATCTTACATTAACAGGCTGGGGAAGGGGTGTTACAGTTAATGTTTTTTTTTTTGATCAAATTCTTTTCATTTATTTTCACATTATACAAAACAGAAACCAAATACAACAAAACCCCCATCCCTCAAACACCAGATACAAAAGCATTATACAGTATCAAATGTCCTTAGAAAAGAAAATAAATAACATGAGTCACAATTGCATATTACAAGTTCCCCTTTCTTTTTAATCTTCTTCCACTTGTATGTCTGCCTCCTTTTTTCTAACGAAATCCAAGAAAGGCTGCCAGGTTCTGTAAAATATCCCAACAGATCCTTTGATGGTATGTCTAATTTTTTCCAGCTTGAGATGGAACATGACTTCCCTTATCCAATGACTGTGTGCTGGCGAATTAGGGTCCTTCCACTTACACAGTATCAGTCTTAAAGCTAGAAGAGAACAAAAGGCCAACACATTGTTTTCCCTTTTATTAACAAGGGTATTATCCGAGGACACACCGAACACTGTGAAAATGGGGACGGCTCTACTACCTTTCCAAGTACCCCAGAAAAAGTCTGGAAAATATTAAGCCAGAATATGTAAAGTCTTGGGCATGTCCAAAAAATGTGCAACAGAGTGGCGGGAGCCTGCCTACATCTATCACATGTAGGGTCTAAATCTGCCTTAATCTTAGAAAGTCTAGCCTTAGACCAATGCAAATGGTGAACAATTTTAAATGGTATTACATGATGTCTAAGGAAAATGAAAGATGAGAAGATTCCCTGTATTATTTTGTGCCAAATTTAATCTGAAATTGGTTCACCTAAATCTGCCTCCCATTTATTTATAAGTAGATCCAATGGTGTTAAATTGTGCATACTAAGCAGTTTGTAGATCTTGCTGATAGTCTGTTTCTTCAGTGATTTACATTCAAAAACTGAATCCAATAACGAAGTGGGAGGGCATAATGGAAAACAGCTGGAATTTGATACTACAAAATTACGGAGCTGCAAGTATCTGTAAAAGTGTGATTTAGGAATATCATATTTTTGTTCCAGCTGCTCAAAGGAGGCGAATGTTCCATCGATATAGAGATCAGGCAATGAAGTCACCCCCTTTCTAGTCCACACATCATAAGCTTTATCCATCATTGATGGGACAAACATGTAATTGTTTGAGATTGGCGCAGACTCTAATAGATCTTTAAAGGAAAATGATCGTCTAAACTGGTTCCAAATCGTAATTGAATGTATAACAACTGGATTGGTAGTAAAGCTAGAGATAGGCTGTGTGAGTGGTAATCTAGAACACAACAGGGCTGCTAGGAAGGTGGGCCCAACTGAGGCCCTCTGCAATGTTGACCACACAGAAATAAATGTTACCATTATTCACCCAATATAACAGTGCTCTAATATTGGCTGCCAATAATAATACATGAAATTTGGGAGTGCCATCCCTCCCTTAGTACGGGGTCTCTGCAGCATGCTTCTTTTAATCCTTGGTGTTTTTTTGTTCCAGATAAAGTTCGATATCTGATTATTTAGGCATTAAGGCATCTATTTAGGCATCTTTATGGCATTAATTCTTCCACCCAATGAGAGAGGCAGATGGTCCCAGAGCTCAAGATCTTGCTTCAGGCCAGAAAGAAGAGACCGATAATTGGCGACGTATAAATCTTTATAGCTATGTGTGACCCAAACTCCGAGATACTTGATTTTCTTAAGGCTAACTTGAAAGGGAACTGAGCCCAACAATGATGGACTAGCCCCATCACCAGCTTTTCTGGATATTGACTCTAAACCTGGATAATTTGCCAAATTCTGCAAGCAGACTCATCAGTTTGGGTAAACCAGAGAGGGGTTGCGAAAGGTATAACAGCATATTGTCTGCATAGAGGGGGACCTTATGTTCCAATTCTGCTTTTTGGATACCTTTGATATCGGATCTTTGTCTTAGAACCAGGGCCAGTGTTTCCATTGCAACTGCAAAAAGAAGCGGGGACAAAGGACACCCCTGTCTTGTGCCACGCTGAAGCTCAAAGTAGGTGGATATATTGTTATAAGTGCGTACTGCAGCCAACAGAGACGTATATAGAAGTCTGATCCATAATACAAACTTACGGCCAAACTGCTCTAATATGTCAAAAAGATAGCCCCACTCCACCCAGTCAACCGCTTTATCCGCATCTAATAAAAGCACCACCTCTGATGTGCCCGGTGAAGAAGGACCATGTAGGATATTCAAAAATCGTCTGACATTAGAGAAAGTATGACGGTTCTTAATAAAGCTAATAAAGCTTAATAAAGGATCAAAGAGATAACTGCCTGACGCATAGTTGGTTGCAGAGACCTCAATGAGAATGATTCCTTAAAGACTGATAACAATAAAAGGGAGAGCTGTTCTGAGAATTTTTTAAAGAAGTCTGTTGGAAAACCATCATAGATCTCATTGCCAATGTTATCTCTTCAACCGTGAGGTCTTTCTTCAATTCGGCAGCCATCTCTGGATCTATGGAGGGGACGTGCACAGGTTTTAAGAACTCCTCTATCGAGGGAGGGTCCACAACTGGCTTGGAGCTATATAGTGATTGGTAAAAATTCTAAAAGCAGGAATTAATTTTTAATCTATTGGCTATTGGTGCCTGCCCTGACTTTAAAATGAGATTCTCAGCCTGCCGTGTTGATAAAAGATCAAACTCCGTCTGCAAAAATACATGTTTTTTTACTGCTTCGGCAGAAGGTGTGCAACTATTTAGAATGTCTAGCTTTAATATTTCATCCTTCAATTCTTTAAGTGTTGTGTTGTTTTTATTTTTATTTGCGCAATATGAAATTATCTGGCCACGTAGATATGCCTTTAATGACTCCCATATAGTTAAAAAGGACATACCTGGCATTTGATTGACCTCTAGAAATAATGCAATCTCAGAGGAAATAAATTTGGTAAAAGTTTCATCTCAAAGCAGCACAGCATTGAATTTCCAGGGATGATAGCTGGACTGCGTGTTAGGAATACGCAATTTCATAATTAGGGGGCCGTGATCTGAAATAACTATAGCTAAAAATATCTATACGGAAGTAGGTCTTAGGACGGGGGAAAAAACTGAGTATTCTCTGGAGGTAGGATTGCAAAACCCCCACACGTCAGCTATGCCTTAGGATTTTAGAAAAAGTTTAATTGTGCGTGCTGATTTGGACAGGGAAGTCTCCTTAATTAAACTACTATCTAGAACCGAGAAGAGTATACAACTCGGGTCACCACCAAGAACAAGATGGTGTGATGACATGTTTGGCAAACGAGAGAAAAGGTTTGAAAAAAATGCAGGGTTGTCCCAATTTGGTACATAAATGTTAGCCAAGAAGAGAATAAAGCTGCCCCACTACAACAACGTACCGTCCCTATATGTCAGTCTCTACACTAGTCATTGTAATTGGTATATTTTTATTAATAAGTATGGCTACCCCTCTAGCCTTTAAATGGAATTTAGAATGATATACCCGTCCCGTCCAGCTCCCTCTAAGCCGAAACTGATCTATCGTACGTAGATGGGTCTCCTGAAGGTATGCAATATCGACATTAAGTTGTTTTAAATGCGCAAACACCTTTTTGTGCTTCACCGGATGGTTAAGTGACTTAACATTCCAAGTTATAAAGTTAACTGAGCAGCCACCTGCCCCTCTGGGAGTATTAGAATCAGTCATGATAAGTGGGAAGTGTTTGTACATATGAAACTTACAAAGGACACATGAAAGTAATTGAAAAGAAAGTACAGGCATCTGTAGAAATAGCTCTGGTGAATGAACAAACTAAACAAAACTAATAACCCCCCCTCCCCCCCTTTTAACACCTACAAAAACAAGGTGAACACTATTTCCCTCCAAAACAAATCCACATATTAAGTGCTTGTGTTAGGAAACTCTATCGAGGCAACAGCCCTGGCTCCCGCTCATCCATCTCGCCCACTTAAATAGCGTTGTATACACTTATATTATAAGCTCTGATGCATAGACCAGTACAATAAACATTATATCAGCGGAGCATATAATATTATATGTGTCCTTTGAAATATGGCCAAGCAACAAATATTCTTAAAAATAATTTAACAAGATTTAACAAATTATTTAACAAGAAACATAGGCAGATAGAAGGTGAACTTAAACAGTACTTTTAAAATAAAGATATTCTGTGGTATTGACATCAACAGCAAAAATGTTTAAGTAAGTTTTAGTAATAAATCAGAGCATCACTAAATAACACACCCCTTCTGGCGAAAACTAGAGATAAAAAAACAAAGCTTGGGTAAGTTTGCATAGAACTCAGTCTTTCAGTTTCTTTGTAGAAATTATGTCCTTCTTGACATACCTTTATAGCGTTTTCTGCATCTGTGAATTCTTTTCCTTTACCGTCATGTGAGATACGTTATCGGGCTAGGAATAGGATTTCAAACTGCACGCCCTGACAATCATGTAACAGGTTCTGGACCGCAGTGAACTCAGCTGTAGCCTTAACAACGCTTGCCATATAATCCGGGAAAATAGTGATTGGTGCTCCGTAAAATTTTAGCGGAGCTCGAGTGCGTGCGTGTCTCAGCACTTCAACACAGTCATGATAATAGTGAGGTTTAGCCGCGATGGCGCTGTTTCCCGTCCGACTTTTTTGGCCCTGCGCTTTCATGTGAACTGCACATCCTTCTCCAACTGTAGCGTTTTACTTAGTTGCTTTGAAACCAATGCAGTAGAGCTCGAGATGTCCGTTTCGGGTCATTCTCATTCTTCCCTCCATGCCCTAGCATTTCCCTTTCAGCGTAGCCACTTCAGCTTTTAATTCGGTGACCACAGCCTGCAGATTTGTCATCTCATCCGACCACGTCGATAGCCCACCCTCCACATCCTTAATGCCTTCATTTGCTCCATCTCGGAATGTATTGCCGGCGTATTATTTACTATTTCCATTTTAACCGCTTGTATTTCGTTTCTAACTGCACTGAAATCATCAGCCAGCACGCCTTTTAATTCAGTTCTAATTACCTCCGCAATATATGCTTTTAGCGAGCAGAGAATTTCTGATTTCAAGGCCGCAGCATCCATCTTTTCTGGGCTGTCCAGCGGGGGTGGGGTCGCCCGCGATCGGGTGATGGTGGAGCTTGGGGTTGAAGCGACGTTAGGCCTAGTACCGGATAGTACGGCGTGTTTGTATTTTCGTAGTTTTTCCGCCATTGACCCAAATGTAAAGCATTTGCTTACTTTAAATGCTCGGAGCCGTTTCCACACAGTATTTTGAAATGTCAGGCGCCAAACACGTCCTACTCCATTGCCATGCGACAGTTAGTGTTTTCTCTGACCTGTTTGTCATTTTCTAAGTTTCTGTTTCTTCACTTGTTTGTATTTTTTTAGTGCTTTTTTTTAACTGTTTTTGCAATGTGTATTTTTGAAGCTGCTAATCATTTTGTTACCAAAGGTGTATGTCCATTCTAATAACCTCCTTTTTTTCTCATTCCATATGCAGAGTTCTTCTGGTAGGGTACTGACTGGGGGAAGAAATGTGACATTAGTCTCTTGGAATGTTAGAGGGCTAGGACATGGTATAAAGAAAAAATATTCAGGCACCTTAAATCATTATCAGCAGATTTTTCTACACAAGACCCATATTAAAGCTACTGAATAGCGTAGGTTGCGGTGCAGTTGGATAGCACAGGTTTATCAATCACTATTCACATCTCAAGCACGTGGGGTGGCCTTTGTCTTTCAGAAAAATATTCCATTTCGGTTTTCTTCTATGGTTACTGATCCTTATGGCAGATTTATTATTGTTTCTGGTACCATAAATTCATTGACTTTCTTAAATATTTATGGTCCAAACACAGATGACCCTAACTTTTACAAAAAGGTCTTTGATTTACTTCCTGATGGCAATAATTTCAATATAATAAGAGACTTAAATTGTTATCTAGATCCTTATTTAGACAAACTGTCCACTCGCCTTTTGTAGTGGGTTCTTAGTTAATTTTGCACGTTATTGATACCAAGTACACAGCATATTGATCTCTGATCATAGTCCTCTCCCCAAGCGGTCTTATTCCTGGTGTTTCAATCCATCTTTGTTCACTGATAATAAATTTGTAGTATATATTACTATCAAGTTGAAAGAGTTTACAGAGTTTATTGATAATGGAAAGGTGACAGATTCTATACTTTGGGAGACGTTAAAGGTGGTTATGTGTGGGCATATTATTCATTACAAATCTGCTGCTAAAAACAAAAAAGAGAAATGACTTTTAGAGATACAAAATGTTCTTCCTACTCTTGAATTGGCTTATTAGGCATCAAAATCATCTAATGATTATAATAAGATAAGAGGCAGAGGCATTTTGAAACCGGGGATAAGCCTGATAAGCTTTAGGCGCAACAACTTAAGGGGGCTCAAGCTTCTAGGTCAATTCATTGCATTAAATCTAGGGATGGCACCCTGTTAACTAACCCTAAGGATATTAATCCTCATTTTAAATATTTTTGTAGTGAACTTTATACTTCCAGAAGTAAAGCCACTCACTCTGATTTAACAGATTTTTTTGATTCTCCTAAAATACCTAATCTTAGCGACGTTGCTAGGGATGACTTGGACTCTGATTTTACATTGGACTAGATAGTCTCTGCCATTAAGTAATTTCCAGCTGAGAAGGTGGCAGGGCCAGACAGATTTAGTTCTGAATGTTTTAAAAGATTTTGTGATATTCTTACCCCGCTCCTTCTTAGAATGATAATCAATTCTAAAAAAGATAATGTTTTGCCTAATACATTGTATGAAGCCAATATATCTCTCATTTAAAAGATAAAAATAAATAAATAAAGATAAAACCGACCTGGCCAGTTATAGACCAATTGCGCTTCAGAACTTTGATATATAGACTCTAGTTTGAATGCTCTTTGCGAAGTCTTGATTTGCCTTGTGCGGCATTTCCAAGCGTTTATCTTGTGTATTACCCGGACTGCCTTGTGATTATTGAACCTCTTCTGCCTGCCCCGACCTTGTTTCCTGGATTACGATTTACTGATTGTCTGCTGCCTGCCACTGATCTCTGCCTGTGTTAAGTTTCAATTTTGGATTGCCCTTTACATTGTTGTTCACGGTGTATGACCTCTGCCTGTTCAACTACGATATTAAAATATATTGCACATGGATCCTAACGCCTCTCAGTCTTCCTTAGAGTTTCTTGGAGAATATTTCATTTAGGATAGTCAGGGATCTCGGCTTGACAATTCCCAAAGATCCAAAATTATTATACAAGTTAAATTTCCCTGTCTCCCTGTCTTTCTTACCTCTGCTTTCTTTAAGGAACTGGACTTATCTTATGTAGGTGGTCTGGGTATGCCAGAATTTAAGCATTATTTTTCATAATATGACCTCTGACCTCCTTCTGTGGGTACAAATGGAGACTAACCTGGCTGTTGACACCTCCTTAACAGCCATGTTGTTCTCCAAGTTGGATAGGCCTACATTGATGAATAAATTAAGCATTGTGTGCCAATGTGTGACAGGTGCAAGGTGGCAGAGGATACAACTTCTCTGGTTTTGTCCTTTATTGTCTACATTTTGGTCACGCATATTTAACTGGTACTCTAAAGCTTATAAAAGGCCTCTACCACCGGATGCAGAACTTGGTTTTGGTTTTTAACAGTGCACCTCTTGCCTCCTGGAGACATTCCAGCAGTCTTTAACTCTGGCTAAGAGACTTGGGCTTGGGAACTGGAAGTCACCCTCACCCCCTTCCTTTCAAATGTGGATTATGGACATGATCTCTGCTATACAAATGGAAAGACTCAGATTCTTAAGGACTAATTCCATTAAAAAATGTTCCACTGTTTAGGGTTTATTTCTTGAACATTTGGACAAGTTAGCCATTTAACTAGACTCCTCTGAGGCTTAAATTGTCCATCTTTTCTGGGCACCTTGACTGGCTGTTATGCAGCTCTTGGATGCCGAACTAAATATTTATCATCATCCTCTTAAATGTTTTTATTATTATTATTATTATTATGTGCCAACTCATTGTGTGTATGTGGTCTGAGACAGTGTTGCTTGTTTGTTTTGTGTAATATTTGAGAGAAAAAAATTAGTTTATTAATCCCTCATCTAGTAATCCCAATGCACCAAATAGCAGTTAAACATCTGAAATGTTCTTTATTTGTACATTTTCTGATAGGTGTACCTTCCTAAACATTTTCTTTAATTCGTGACAAATTTCTTTTCAATGACTGGTTCTTTAGACAGGTGTAGCTATTTTTCAACAGATTATACATTCTTTTCAAGGTTTTTTAAAATAGAGAATGTGAAAATAGTATGAACTCATTTTTGAAAAATTGCACATTGTAACTTATGCCAGCATAAGTCAAAATTTGCAAGTTTAAAGTCATCACTACAATCCCTATTACTGTGCCATCCATGAAACAGCATAAAACATGCACAAATGAAACATGCTTTTTTTGTAGCCTAATATTAAGACAGCATTGCTGTATCCTCTTTGAAGAAAACAATCTCACAATGTACTTGTCAAGATATGTAGTTCAACTCAGTGTTACCTAATGTATCAGTTTTACTGTCGCTGGTTTTGAGTTTAAGTTAAAACCTTAAATATTTGTAGCTGTATTTTTACCAGTGTAACAGATAAAAACAAAGCCTAAATACCATCCACAGGCATGAATGTAGAAAGATGAATTATTACAGTGAGCGTTCCTTTCCCTGCTGTCAGATGGGCCCTCTGGGCAGCAGATCTCTGTGCTTTTGGAGTGGTGACAGTTTGTTGCATAAGCATAACACAAGTATGCTTTTTTTTGAGCAACCATCTTCATGTGTGAGCCAGACTCGGATAGCTCACTGACTCATACTAGTGTCTGACATTCTGTTGATAATTCCTTCATGTAAATTAAGAACAACATCTAATGGGGTTATCCTCAGGGCTTTAATTCTGATGCATGGTGTTCAGTTTCATCTCAAGCAGATCACATTTCAGAATCAACAGAATCATCACTGATGACAGGGACTGCACAAACACCCTGTGTTAAAGATTCAGGCTGAAACAACACTACATCTGCTTCACCAGACATTGTTGTACTGACATGAAACCAAACAAATGTGTCATGCATGACGCTGGTATGACATACCATCATAATAAAATGATACTGCACGTAAATGTACAACATGAGCTGAGTGAAGGAGTTTGAGGAAAGTTTAGGATTACAGGTGAACTGAGTCTGGACAAAAGGAAACTTTCCCACAGAAATTATGTTGGCCTTTATCTTCAAATCAGGTAGAGCTTCACTGGAAATATATACATAAAAGTGAGCAAGTCAGTTGAATGACCCTTTCATAAACCTGCTTTATAAGCCTTGAAAAGGCCACACACACATTTTATTACAAAAAATATTTTTGTAGTATTTTTACAAAAGAGGACGTCCTCATCACGACACACACACACTGCTTTGTTTATCTCTGTCTTTAGCATGTTGTATTGTTCTATTTTCTTTTTTTACCTTGTATTTTGCTGATCTCCTCTGAAAAGAACACAACAACTCAAATAAAATTCCTCTTCATTTTCTCCTTTGTGAAATTAATTTTGAACAGTTGCATATAAGAATTTTCACAACATATTTTTTTTTTGTTCATTGTGTTACAATGAACAATTCACTTTCCCTCACTGGTTATATTTTGTTGTTGTAAAGGATTTATATTTTCATATTTGTGTTGCCCCATATTTAACACAACTATGACAAAGTAAGTTTAACTAACTGCAAAGTAGTAATGAATGACATATTTCTGCAAGTATGTTCCAAAAATAACTATAAATATAAATCAACACGAGCACAGCACATACAGGGGTTGGACAATGAAACTGAAACGCCTGGTTTTAGACCACAATAATTCATTAGTATGGTGTAGGGCCTCCCTTTGCGGCCAATACAGCATCAATTCGTCTTGGGAATGACAGATACAAGTCCTGCAGTGGCCAGAGGGATTTTGAGCCATTCTTCTTGCAGAATAGTGGCCAGGTCACTACGTGATGCTGGTGGGAAAACGTTTCCTGACTCGCTCCTCCAAAACACCCCAAAGTGGCTCAATAATATTTAGATCTGGTGACTGTGCAGGTTATGGGAGATGGTCAACTTTACTTTCATGTTCATCAAACCACTCTGTCACCAGTCTTGCTGTGTGTATTAGTGCGTTATCATCCTGATACACGGCACCGCCTATAGGATACAATGTTTGAACCATTGGGTGCACATGGTCCTCCAGAATGGTTCGGTAGTCCTTGGCAGTGACACGCCCATCTAGCACAAGTATTGGGAATGCCATGATATTGCAGCCCAAACCATTACTGATCCACCCCCATGCTTCACTCTGGGTATGCAACAGTCTGGGTGAAGGACAGCAGACAGTGAAGGTGGACTTATCAGAGAACAATACATGTTTCACATTGTCCAGAGCCCAAGTTTTTTACTGCTGGCACCATTGAAACCAACGTTTGGCATTGGCACGAGTGATCAAAGGTTTGGCTATAGCAGCCTGGCCATGTACATTGACCCTGTGGAGCTCCCGATGGACAGTTTTGGTGGAAACAGTAGAGTTGAGGTGCACATTTAATTCTGCAATGAGTTGGGCAGCTGTGGTTTTATGTTTTTTGGATAGCACCCGGACATCCCTTTCAGACAGCTTCCTCTTGCATCCACAGTTACTCCTGTTGGATGTGGTTCGTCCTTCTTGGCGGTATGCTGACATTAGCTTGGATACCGTGGCTCTTGATCCATCACAAAGACCAGCGAGCCAGCGAGACGTGCACCAACAATTTGTCCTCTTTTGAATTCTGATATGTCACCCATAATGTTGTGTGCATTGCAATATTTTAAGCAAAACTGTGCTATTACTCTGCTAATTAAACCTTCACACTCTGCTCTTACTGGTGGAATGTGCAATAGTATAATAATGTCTTCACATCTGCAGTATAATATCAGTCAGGGCCAGAGAACTTTAATGTGTCAGATTTATTTGTGTTACAGATGCATCAATTCAATGTGTAGGTATATACGTTATCTTTCTCAAAGTTGTGCTACACTGTTTCAACAAAATAGTATTTAAATTTTTTCTTGGCCTTAAGAGAACATACTTGGAAAATCTCTGAGAATTGTGTTACAATGAACAATTCACTTTCCCTCACTGGTTATATTTTGTTGTTGTTAAGGATTCATATTAAAAAAATCTGGTTCATGCCACCACTCTCCAGTGGGTGTAGTTGTGATTATTGAGGCTATTGTTGAGCTGTGATTGTTATGAATACAGAGAAAACAAATGGAGGAGACAGTTTATACAGTCCATGGATCTGGAATTCACTTCCAACAGCCATGGCTTGAGGTTAGAATCAGAATGTCAAAACCATACTGTCACGGAAGCACCAGGCTCCACCCACATTCAGCGATCACATTCACTGGAGTACCACCTGCACCTGATATAAATCAAGGACCCTTTAAAAGCACACACTCCACTCACCCTTTCTTCACTCACCCATATTCACTAACAGAGGACCACAAATCATCTCACGAGTGTGGAGATCTTATATTCTCTCACCTAGGTGTGACCGTAAGCCTATCTTCTGGATATCACCCTCAAAGCAACGGCCAAACGGAGAGAAAGATTCAAAAGTTAGGCCGCTACTTACGCACCTTCTGTCATGGTCACCAGAATTCTGGAACCGATTACTCACCTGGGACGAGTATGCACAGAAGTCCGTCAGACAACCTACCATGAATCTCACCCCTTTCCAATGCATACTCGGCTACTAACCCCATTGTTTCCCTGTATGAGGGAACCATCTGAAGTACCATCTATTAATCATTGGTTCCAGGAGAGTGAGAGAGTTTGGGACTCAGCTCATCAACACCTCCAAAGAGCGTTAAGACAACATCAACTCTGAGCAGACTCACGAAGAGCACCTACACCAAGTTTCAGACCAGGTCAAAAGGTATGGCTATCCACCAAAGACATCTGTTTAAGAACATCCTGTAGAAAGCTGAGTTCCAGGTTCATTGGCCCCTTCCCCATCCTCAGACAAATCAACCCGGTCACCTACAAATTTAAACTACCATCACAATACCGCATCCTCCCCACTTTTCACGTATCACTGCTTAAACCATTTCATTCATCACTGTCTCATGTTTCCACAAAGCCTGGGCCAAGAGATGAGCCTCCCCCTCCATTGGTAATTGAGGATGAAACTGTCTACTCTTTGAAGGAGATTTCGTCGGGGTATTCAGCCTTCAGGAGCGGTCCGTGGAGGGGGGGTTCTGTCACGGAGGCAATATCTGTTATATATCTCTGGACATTATCTCTCATCATACCTGTTCACATTATCCAACTCTGTGCAATAAATATGCCTATCGGTTAAACTAACATCTTGTATGTGAGTCTGCATTCCGTTACACATACAGCTAAAGTAAACTTGTTTTGGATGGTGTAACATTGTAAACTGCATATTTGCAGACAGGTAAAATTGTATGTTAAAGAATCTGGTCTTGGTTACCGATTTAGTGTTGAAGACCTCTCACTGCTCATCAGAGCAGCTTCAGCAGCTGTCTGACAGAGACCACAGCATTTTAATAAATCCATAATCACCTCCAGATGCTTATGAGACATCTTACCTGATGCTCCACAAATAAAATACAACATTCTACATTTACCTGAATGTCTGAAAATGATTCTACAGACTCTACAGCTATAGAGACACTTTGATTAAATTACATGTGTTTTAAGTAAACGAAACAACAGTACCCAACAGCAGGCACGTGCACAGGTAGGGCTCAACCTGTGCAGAGCACATGCCCTTTTTGTAATTACACTCGGAAATGCCCTTTTTTTTTTAAATAAATCAATGCTATTGGTAACCCTTTACGTCTGTTTGTCTTTTTAACAAATATTTAACCAATTAAAGGCATTAAAAAGCGCATCTCTTCGAACCGCTCAAACTGTCAGTCAAACTTCACAACTCCGCCCACTGAGCGCCGCGTACTTACGTTTCAGCACATCAGTCAGAGTCATAGAGCAGAAGCAGATGAACGTCTTCGTCTTGTAACGGTAAAATATCTTGTTGTTTGAAT